>JAPMOR010068069.1:96696-120145 GCA_026543865.1 Argiope aurantia | reverse complement strand
AACATATTAATCAGTAACATGAATTAGCTTATTCATTAGCATAAATTTACATATTAATCATTAACATGAATTAGCTTATTCATTAGCATATATTAACATATTAATCATTAAAAGGAATTAGCTTATTCATTAGCATAAATTAGCAGACCGACATTTTTGCCAAGGAGGCCAGAGCAGTGGATCCCATCCCTGTATCTACTACTGCTCTGGATGTTATTGCCGTGGCAAGACAGAGGCTCTGTGCCAATCACAAGAAATCCCCCCTGACAAATCTAAATTATAAAAGAAACATCACAACCACAACTGCAAGACTCAGAACAGGACACATGAGGGGCATGAGGAGCATGCCTGATGGTTCCAGACTCTATGAAGAATGCAGACACTGTCCAGACGTGCTACTGGATCTGGAGCATATTTTTAGCTACCGTTCCATTATTTCAGCCCTCTTCAAAATAGACATGGATTGCACCAGGGATATTCTTTATTACGATAAAGCTGAAGATGGTGACCAGGGCTATTCTGCATGCTTTTGGTCCAATTTAATTGTCTCCTTCTCTTCCTTTCACTTGACGCACAACAACAACAAACAACATAAGCATAAATTAACATTAACATAGCATATTTCTCATTAATTGAATTAATATTATATACATATATATATATATATATATATATATAAATTTTAATAATTTAAAGGAACCAGCGATAATTGTGGAGTTGCTTGTACTGCGAAAAACACATTCTATCTGCTGATTATAGAAACTTGGAATCCGTGGAGAAAGCTGAGCTCTGATAAAATGTCAAATCATAAGCCTCTGTTAGCATTAAATTACACATCAAAATATCACGATCCCATTTTTCAAAAATTATTCTTTTGATCAAATCTTATGTGATTTTTTTTCTCTCTTTAAAAAGAGTCTGTTTAAAGGCAATGAGTTTCAAGTTCGGGGTTGAAACAGTGAAGTTAGAAAAGGAGGTGGCAAATGGATGTTTATAGTCCTCATTTATATCATCATATGAATAATGAGACAGTTCCAAAGTTGTAAAGAGTAGTTAATGAAGAGAAATGCCAAATTTATAGATTCTATTAGTTTTCATTCTCACATCATGAAATAAATTCTGAGACATTTTAAATGTATAGTATTACTACTTATAAATATTTTTCCCATCTGTATTTCTTTCGCAACAAATTAGTGAACATACTTATATTAACAAATATGATACAAACAGTATAAATCAACGTATGTTTTCTTGTAGCAAAAAGATTTTTGTTTAGTTTATTAAAAATACAGATCAATATCTATATTATTTGTAATAAACAGTGAGTTAGAAGAACGGGATAAATAAATGAGAAGTCTTTCGTAAAAAATGTGTCCATATATTTTTTTCCTCGATGCTCAGGTCTATGGAAGAATTGACTTGAAACAAAAACGCAACTTGACACCTCGCAACTTGAAACACGACAATGTGACATTGAGCAATTTCGAAAGAGAAAACGTGACATTTAGCTAAGAAATAGTTAGTTGAGGGATAAAAGACTAACCGTGCTTGCAAGCGCGCAACTGTGTGTGCGTGCGTGCGTGCGAGTGTGTTGACATTGTACAGGGCAGATCGTTGGATTTAAAAGTTACCGAATTTAACACAAATTTATTTTAGAAGTTGGGTATGGGCATCTCAAAGCGATTTATAGTCATTTTAATTTTTATATAGAATTTCAATTAATTAAAAAATAAGTGATTTTTTATTTTATATTTTTCGTTATAATAACTTTGTACAGGGCAGACATTGTACAGGGCAGATCGTTGGATTTAAAGTTACCGAATTTAACACAAATTTATTTTAGAAGTTGGGTATGGGCATCTCAAAGCGATTTATAGTCATTTTAAGTTTTATATAGAAATTCAATTAATTAAAAAAAGTGATGTTTTTTTTTTATTTTTCGTTATAATAACTTTTTTAAAAATATTACTACACAAAACTGATTTTTACATTATTTGAATATTTAAAAGAATATATTTTTAATGATACAAGTTAACTTGCAAGTTTTCATTGCAAGTTTTTTTTTTAAATTTTGACGAATTTTCAAAAATGTTTCTTTGTACATTTTCAATATCCTGATTCATATAGACTCGGATAAACGTTTACGCATTTTGCCCTTTGTATGATTTTGGATAATATTTGATGCAAGCCTAAAAGTTTTGCTTAACTATACATATTGAAATTCATAGATTTAGCTTCCTACATTTTACTTACTGCAATTTTAAGATATTCAATCCAAATGTTCCCATATAAAAAAAAACTGATTGATAATCAACTCATTGGCAAATTTGACTTAAAATTTGTTGGTCTACAATTTCGTATAAGATTCTATGCTGAATTTCATCAATCTAGATTTGCTTCTGATATAATTTCATTAATTCGCTTAAAGGGATATGTGGATATCTATATATAACACTTAGTAGTTTTGTCCAAACTTTGAAAAAAAAAACTCTATAAACGTAAGTACAGCAAATCTAATTTTATCGTTGACAGACACATTTTATTAAAAAAAAAATAGATTTTTCAGGCAGAACATACCAACATTACGAGATCAAATTTTATAACAATTACAAACCTTTTTTCATATTCCAGCGGGAAAAAAATATGTCCTTAAAAGAGAAAGATTTAAAAGTAAATATTCTACTATAAAAAAATCGAACAACAGACTCAATATTGATAAAGATTCAATTTGCGGCTACAGTAAAAAAACATTTTTATTATCGCTTCCTTATTTTCGTATCACGTGTGTTTTCTTTTGAACATGTATATGCGTGTGCTCGAAAATTCGTCCTAAAATACCTTTTCTTTGTGAATTATATAGATTGTTTTGTTTGTTATTGAAAAAGAAAGTTCTAAAGTTGTTATCTGAAAATTGCAATAACCCCATGAGATAATAAACATAAGTACTTTTTGTGAATGTTTGTGCTTTGCTGTGACAGCGCTGACAGAAATTTCTCCAGGAAATACATTAAGACAAATATTAAGATAAGAATCAGAGACATAAACTTGAAAAAGAGACTTTGCTTGAACTTTTTTTCAAATTCGCTCGGTTCTTTGACACTAAACAAATATTCCGGCTAAAACATATTTTAAAATATCTATTCTTTGAACTCGTTCAGCTATTTTCGCTTTGGTATGTCGAAGCTTTATTTTAATTTGATCTTTAAAATTTTACCGTTTATAAAACTCTTATTTAAAAAAAATTATACACTTATATATTTACTTTATATTATTTTTTAATGTTTGCTTCCTCTCGTAAGGCTTAGATCCTTAGGATAATTTGTTATTAATATAATTGTATTCTTTACATATTGAAAGTATTAAACCTGTGTTTTAATTTAAACTATGAAGTAAAAGCAATGATAGTACCGTTCATTTACAAGTGATTTGGATTCATACATGAATAACAGAAAATAACTATAAGGGGCTTTAAGACGCTTAAACTTTAATTCTTCGAAATATTTTATGAGTTTATTTGATAGCCGAAGGCATTTTGAAAATGTTTTGATATTGCACATGCATGTACGTAAATTAGTTTAAAAGACATAGTCTAAAACGTGCAGGTAACTGTTGACTTTTTTCACTCAGAAAAGTTTACTTTAAAATCATTTTTCTCAATATTACATTGCGTCGAATTAAACAAAAATGGTTCATCGCATTAATATGAAATTTCCCAGGTATGTTTAGACACACATAATAAAGAAAATCACTCAAAATCATAACATTATTATGTAAATTTTCCTTCAGTGCTTTTTAATATGTTAAAAATGTTTTTTAAGCATTACCATGTTTTAACAACATAAAAAGTAAAATAACTGAAGTAAATCTATTAAAACATTTATCACTTTGCATGATTATCATTTCATATTATTTCGCAGGTAAAATGGTGTAGCATTTGTTAATATAAGTAGCTTATTATTATTATTATCTTTTTTTTGAAAAATTTTGAGCGCAAGAAAAAAGAAAATTCTCACATTACATTGCGAGAAAATTTCATATTTCATTCAACAATATATATATATATATATATATATATATGAAATTTTCTAGGCATTTGAAATTCGACGGAATTTGTTTAATTCGGCATTTGTTTAATTCGACGCAATGTAAATTTCCGATATGAAATTTTCTAGGTATGCTTAGACATACATAATAATAAAAAAAAATTCAAAACATTCATTTTTATGCATATTATTTTTCAGTGGTTTCTAATATGCTAAAAGGGTTTTTTAAGCGTTATCATGTTTTAATATAAAAAGTAAACTAACTCTAGTAAATCTTTAATGTATTCATCCTCTAGAATGATTATTGTTATGTTCCTTGGGAGTGTCTCTTGTTATTATAAGTTACTTATTTCTTACTTATTCACTTGTTATAGTTACTTATTTACTTGTTATAAGTTACTTATTTCGTAATTATAAGTCTATTATTTCTTGAAAAACATTGCGCAAAAAACATATTTCTTTTCACATATCTTATAGTTAATGAAAACATATTTTATTATTAGTAGTAATATATTTTAATACTTATTATAAAGTATTAACATATTTTAGTTATTTCTCTGACTTAATAATTCATAATTTAAGGGTAAGATGTCTTATAACACTGTGGAAAAAATATATTAAGTTTAAGAATTTTTTCTTATGTTAGGGAGAACCACATTTGACTAACTTTCGAGACCTTCTTTTAGCTGTTGAAAGTCCTACATATGAATACATAAGTACTTATGAATTCCCCTAATTTCCTTGGTATTCATATGAATTCCCCTTAAGTACATAGAAATTCATACCGGAACCAAAAATTATAAACAGAATATTTCACCAGATGATAATACAAATTGAAGCATGGAAGATTTCCTGAACATTTCTACAGATTCGGAAGGATGCAACATATGTATATGTGGGGGAAAAGGCTCAGTCCAGCATTATATAACATAATGTGTCGAACTCAAAGAAATTAGAGGGAGTAGTGGATGGTAATTTTAACTCAATATTACAATACCCAGTGAATTTAAAAATATTTAAAAAAATGATGGAAACATTTCTAATTTTTTACCAGCAGTTTAATGATTCTTTGAACTTTTGCTGCCCATCGTATTCTTATGCAAAAATTTGGATAGTTAATGAGCATAACAGCCAGTCACAATAATATCTGCTTATACGGCTTAGTTCTGAGGTAACGGGAAGACTGGTTGTAATTTAAAACAATATCCCTTAAGTAGTTAAAATTATTACGTAAAAAAATTGCTGGTATTTTATATACAATCTATCTTTACTATATTAGATCGACTAACTATATATAACATTGTATTTCATCTACTATTATTCAGCGGCCATTTTTCTTTTAAGCGAAAATCCATTACATCGAACATCTAATGAATTAATATGTTTTTAATTGTGACTTACTAAGTCATTGAGATTAGTTTTTTTTCCTTTCGCCTTACTTACTTTCGACCTTCGGTAACTTCCGACCTTCAAGTTCGTAAGTGATTTGAAATGAATCCCTAATTCCTTTATTTGAAGTCTAATTATTTAGTGTTTCAGTACTGATAATCAGCTGTCAATAAATGGCTATAAAGTGCTTGCTAATTGCGTTGTAATTGCTTACAATCAGATTGTCAGATTGTTGTCAGATTATCGCTGTTTAGCTTATATTGCAGTTTTATTTGCTCGCCTTTAGATAGCTATATTTTTATCACTTACGTGAGTTTGTGGGGTTTTTTTACTTTCTCGTATAATTAGTATAGAGAAAGTATAGAAATCATCATAAAATTCGAACTCAGAATTTTGATGAATCTTCATATTTTGGATCTCCCTAAACCCGAAAAACAATTTTTTGCAAAATGTCCTTCCGTCTGTAACAAAGATGACTCAAAAATGACTGGATCTAGAAGGTTGAAATGTGTTATATAGTCTTTACATCAAATTATATAAGTAATATAAGTTAATACGATCATTACAAAACCAAGAAAGTTAGATAACATTCGATATACACATTTAACATCTATATTATCCTGTCAAATTCTGTACGAAATATAAGAACGAGTTGATTGTCCATCTGTCTATACTTTCAAAAACATGTAAACGCGATAACTTAAAAAAACAAAAACGCAGTGTATCTTTGTTCCAATCACTTAAAAAGACGTGTCTAAATCACAAATTCTATTTTTAGATACTATTAACGCATGCAGCGGTTAATCACCAAATAACTCGCCAAGGATGATACGATATATCCAGTAAAAATGCAAAATTCACGACAAAAGTTAATGTTTTGTAATTTTTGTACGCCAATGTCATACAAGGCGTTTTGTGGCATAAAAATTTTATTAAAGAGTATGTGGGAAAGTTATGGGGAGACCACTCCGACTGGTACACTCTTCAACTTGCTTGTTTCGCAACTTCTTTTCATATATTATGCTTAGTTTAGTTATATTAACGTCCCGTTTTAAAGCAACATTAGAGCTATTTTGGGACGGATCTCGTAATTTTGAACCGCGGTCAGATGCCGAGGATGACACCTGAGTTGGCAACCCCTCTCCATACCACGCCACATCAGCGGAAGGACATTTGGCCAGGACGTTTATCGTGCACCATATCCGCTTCGCTTACACGACGGTTCTTCGGTGGAATCGGATCTCGAATCTGAAACCCTCCAGTTCTGAAGCCGAGACCTTACCACGAGGTCACCGCGACCCTTATATTATGGCGAGACATGCGAACATATAAATAAATTTGAACATATTAATAAACAAATATTTTCAAAAATCTAAAAAAAATAGATAATTAAATGTTTTCCATAAAAGAAATGAAAAATAAATAAATAAATAAATAAAATCGGGTTCTGTAACGTATTTCTTCCTTTGTTTCTCTTCTCATCGAACTGAATGCAATTTTCATTTATTTTCCTTTTTTAAACTTATTTATACCAATATTGCTTCCAATATATTGTGGCAGGACTTACAAGATTAAATATCTTTTCTTTTCTTTTGGAAACTATAAAATGAATCATTTTGTATATTTAAGAAAAATTACTAAATTGTTGTCACTTATCTGTAAACTAAATAAAACAAATTTTTAATGCTTTGTTTCTCATTGTTCTAAATGAACGGAATAGGAGAAACTTGAATAACATAAGATACCAATTGGGATTGTTTAGAAATTTATGAAAATTAAATGTGAAATACCGCATAGTAATCGGATTAAATTCCTTTTATTTCTTAACTATATAGTATGTTGTTAAATAAAAAGTAATTAAATTATGTTAATAAAGTTATTAAATTAAAAGTAGAAATTAGTTTTGGGGTGGGAATTTTGTAGTTAATATCCAAAGGAAGTAATATTTTCTAGAAGCAAAAAAATTTTATGTAGGATGGAGAGGAATTACAGTTTGATTTCAGCTTAATTGTTACAAATTTCATCTAAAAGAAATTTTGAAGTTCTTTTTTTAAAACTAGATAAAAAAACATTGGAAGCAATAAAGTCAACATTATTAAAAATGTCATTTAATTATTTATATTAAATTATTATTAATATAAACGATTTTTTAATAATATAAAATTGAATTTTGTACAGTAAATATTTTTTTAATTATCGGAGAAAAAACGGTAAAAATTATATTATTTTTTTTGCTATTTAATTAAATTCCTGAAATTTTAATCTACCTTAAAATTTATCTATTTAAAAATTGGAAAAATTGCGCTATCGACTTAAAAATGAACCGTAGAAATTTTGGTTACTATTTTTCACATTTTAGCATAGAAATAGGTTCTGTATTTTATTATTTTCTTTTTATTCAATGCATTCAAAGGCAAATTTCAATAACTAGATATAATATTTTCCTATACAGTGTCCTTGAATTAATGGGTCAAATTTTAAGAGTAGGGAAAATAAAATACATATAGAGAACTTTTTTTTGTATAGCAATAAGGGTCAGAAAATGAAATGCTGAGGTCCAAAGGGTCCACATCCGTTTTCTTGACATAAAATGAACCATTCGCACAAAGCTAATAGCGGTGTAAATGGGAAAATGTTTTCTGATCCCGTTTCGTCTTGTTAGAGGATTGTTGATGGTTCAGACTTACTCCATTTCTCCAGTTATAATCCGCAGCTCCGTACATAAGATGCATATCTGCTTCCTCGGAGAACGTAAATCAATCTTTCACCCAAATATATTCTCTAACAAAGAATCGTTTCATGATCGCGTAATGTCATTCGAATTATATAAAATTGTTTTCAGACGATTAACTTATGCAAATTAAATAAATTTCCATGATTATTCAGTATTTTTCTTTACAAAAATTCATTTTAATTTAAGCTACGTTACTAAACATATATATCGTCTGCTCTATAAATATTATGTAAATAAAGAGATTATTTTTTCCATTTCCACAGCATTTCGTATTATTTACGCCTACAATAAAAAATTCTTCTTTATATGCCTTTTATTTAGCCTTACAAGGGGAGGGCACGGAGTTGAAATCTGTGATCGGGATGAGATTTAATATAATGATGGTATACATTTAGATTGTTCATTCATGAAAATATTAATACGCAATGGCCAGTCAATTTCGAGAAAATGATTCTCAAACTTTTGGGATAGCTTATATAGTGATAGCTTGATTGCCATCCGGATGATCCCGCGGGTAACCGCCGCATATACGGAGGGTCAGGGTTCGAATCTGCCTGGGATTTTGTTTTTCTTTTTTTCAATAATTCTTATTCAATTAAAAATTTACAAATTCTTTTAATTAATATGCTTTTAATTTTTTTTATCCAAAAATAAATAATTATTATCGAAATGCATAATAATAAAATTAAAATTTTAAACGAAAAAATTACAAATGAAGATGCATTTTTTAAAAAAAAATTTATTTAAAATTAATTAACTATTTACAGATAGTTTTAATTAATATGCTACTTATTTTTATGGAAGGATAAATGTTTATTCTTTTAATACTTAAATTATAATTTAATGTTTAAAGGAAAAATAATTAAAAACGTGACATTAATGGCTACAGATAATTTAACTTGCTTGCATCATTTTCAAACAATTAATTTTCAAATCCTTGGATTTTAATAGAATAAATTATTATTTCTAACTCAAAAAAGTTTTATTTATATCAAAAATTGAAGGTAGCAGCTGCTATTTGTTAAATATGTAAGCAAACGTCCCCAACTGCAGTAATCAAAAGAAATAGTAGAGAGCAGGTGTTAATTTATTGAATGCGTAGGCAGAAGGTTCAAAGCGTATTAAGTGTATACAAATTTCTTCTTATTTAATCGAACGATATCAAGAAATAAATTATCCCGAATATAATATAAAAATTCAATCAATTGAGAACCATTAATTGTCATCACAAATTTTTAATAGGATAAGGCATGCATGGTACGCTACCCAATTCTCTGATGAAAGAGATATTTTTAAAAGCAAATGAAGTTGTTTTCCCATAGATCTCTTAAAGAAACCTTGCTCTTGTGGGCAATCATCATTTATCATTTGTGTAAAATGTCGAAACATATTTTATTTCCAATGTTTTTGCTATAGTTACCATTCTGGTTCTTGCATATAATCGAAAATAAATGCATATAGGATAGTTTTTTTTAGAAATATTGAATAATTATTTTACGATGTGAGTATTTATAATTAATAATTATCACTATTTATGTTATATTTATTACTCTTTTTAAAATATTAAATCATAGTTTGTATTGAAATAATAAACATTTATCCTTGCATAAAAATAAATAGCATATTAATTAAAACTATCTATAAAGCATTAATTAATTTTAAATATTTTTTAAATGCATTTGCATTTATAATTTATTTTTTTTTAAATTTTAATTTTATTATTATATATTTAGATAATAAATATTTATTTCTGCATAAAAAATTAAAAGCATATTGATTAAAAGCATTTGTAAATTTTTAATTGAATAAAAATTATTAAAAAAAAGGAAAAAAAAAACACCATCCGGATCCGAACGCTGACCTTCCGTATATGCTACGGTTACCTAGACAACAATGCCATTTGGATCATTTGGACAGGAGTCAAGTTATCAGTATGTAAGCTTCCCAAAAGTTTGAGGACCATTTTCTCGAAATTGACTGGCCATTGAGTTTTAATATTTTCATGAATAAACATTCTAAATGTATACTATCATTAAAATAAATTTCATCCCGAACTCAGATTTCAACCCCGTGCCTTCTCCTTGTTAATGTTTAGCCCATGAATTCATAGATATCCTGTATATATTCGTGTATATATTAGTTACTGACTAAATAATTGTTTTTATTTTATTTATTTCATTTTATTTATTTATTGCAGAATTGATACTCCATCTGTCACTCTTGCATATTGGTCATAAAAAGACACTTTCTGTCAATACCATTTCCCTTTGAGGTCTCAATTCATCACAAACAAGGTAAACTTTCCTTTTATATGTAGGAAATGATTATGAATGTACTTAATGTGAATATTACTAAATGCATGTAATAATCGTTTATGAATTAGGATACAAAATATGGTTTAATTAGATTAGCTGCCTATGACGACTAGAAGTCTGCAAAAATATTAATAGTATTAATTTAATCATGTAGATAAGTTTTGATGAACTACATTTAATGAGCAACAAAATAAAATACCATTTAAAATAAAGTTTGAAAAGTAAACAAAGAACTTTTTGATTAGTTAATTATGCATGTGACGAAATAATAAAGAAATCAAATGGTGAAATTCTTATAATTGCTGACATTGAGTATTGAGTTTTTACTTTCCAGTATACGAAGCATAAAGGAATTATTATAATTGTCAAAAAAAATTCGGACACCTGATATTGAAGAGCTACCATATTTCTGACCTATTTCTTTTGAACACACTTTCGGCATTATGTCTGATTATCTGCCCGTGAACATGATAATTAAAAAACACTTTTGGCTAGATGAATGGAATTTAATATCTGGTATTTACACTAAATTAGTAAATTTAAATCAAATTTTGAGTGAAAACCATTCACAGGTTATACATGTGAATTCCATAATTACAAAACGTAAAGAGAAAAGCAGTTAAAACTTGGTACACTGATTTAGCATCTAAAATAAAAATTCTAATCAAATTTCGAACCAAATATGACAAAAGACTGACCGTCTTCTTCCCTGTATTTTCGCGATGACTTTAAAGCAATGACGTAAATAAATGAAATTCGGTATGCTATCTTGTAACTATAACTGTAGTTCCGTGTCAAATTTTAGTTTCATTCTATTGGTAAAGTCATACATCTGACCTCGAACCCGCCACGAAGGTACACGGAAAATTACTGAATGACCGGGCCGCCGCAACAGCAACACTGGTGGGAACTGTGGTTGAATACTAAGTGCCATCACCGGCCACGGTTCAACCCTCCCAGAAGGAATTACGTCCCGTCATCGAGGGGAGGAGCCAGATCCCCCACCTATTTGTGTACTCTCCAGAGTGGCAAGATCCAATCACTATGCCGGAAGCATCTCATCCTCATTTTGAAGTGCCCCCGGAAGTTATTTTATTGGTAAAAAAGCCGTTGAAAGTACATATTTCAAGATACAACCAATAAATATATTAGATTCATACCAAAAATTATGTTTCATAACTTTTGTCACAAATACCATGCAAAGCATTTGGGGTCTTATACAAAATCCTGTATTTTATACAGAAATAGGATAAGACTTTAATCCTGGTGTATGCTATAAATTGTTACTTTGTGAAATTTTGTATTTGTTTATTTTGTGAAATCTCTCTAAATGTAAGGTGTTGCTGGGATGCAAAGATTGATAACACGTCCTCGTCCCAAGAGCTTTCCTATGGAAAAAAAAGAAAAGAAAAGAAACAGCTAATGCGGTACAATGTTTGGAGGTACGGGATAAGATACTCTGTAGTTGGTTTATCCCAAAATTAGTAAAATATTGGGGGGGGGGGATAATTTTCTCAAATGAAGAATGTTTTGGTGTGCAAATTATCATTTTTGATGTATCCAGGAAGCAAGAGAATTCATATAGAATAAAAATAACTAAAATCGGTTCAATGATTGTGGCTGAAAGACTAATCCTTTCATTTTGCTAATTATTTTAAATTTATATTAAAGTTACATTTGGCAATGATTTTCTGATATTTGTGATCATTTTTACAACATTCAATTATGAATTTTTCAGTTGTCTTTGATTGGCTGATATTTTCATTTTCAATAGTTCAGTAAATATCCATCATATAGATGAACTATGTGTTACCAGTTCATCATACTGAACAACTTTTGTGTTACAAAAGTGTAGATTTCGACAGAGGTAATCTATTAGAATTTAGAGTTTCCAAATCCAATTACAACTCCTAACTTGACCAGTTTTCTTGCCAACGCATGTGCTTTGAAAGTCGTGAAAGGTCAATGTCGCATCTGTTTCATTTTTTTTTCTCGTATACCTAGTATAGAGAAAGTAAAACAAATGTTGAAAAATTCGAACTACTCGATATGTTCCCGAATCTCCACGTTTCAGACTCCTTGAGTTTTAAAAATGTATTTTTGGAAAAATAAGTCCACACACAAAGATAACTCAACATCACTTTCAGCTAGACGGTTGAAATTTGGTATGCGGTTTGTACATCAAATTTTCAAATTTCAGTCAAAGTTTGAGTAAAATATGTTCAAAGGAAGTTCGTCTGTTCGGCTGTTCAAATATAAGATAACACGATAGTTAAAAACCGACGTGAACTATATAGATAAAATTCAGTACAGAGATTTAACATCTAAAATGGGGACACCTGACAAATTCTGAGCCAAATCCAACAAAGATTTTACAGCTGCTGGTCTGTACTTTTAGAAACACGTATAGTGATCATTCAAAAACATGATGACTTAAAATTGATATGAGATTCTGTGATTACAAGTGCATTTTTGTGTAAAATCGTTGTTTCAATCGGGTGAGAAAAACGCGCCAAAAGCACATACTCGATTTTCGGAGATTGATCGCCAAATAACGTGCCAAGGATGACTCGATAGATTCAGTAAAAATGATAAATTCACGCCAAAAGTTAATGTTTGGTAAATATTTATACGACAATGCAATGTAAGGCTTTCTCTGGCATGACAAGTTTATTAGAGGATATGCGAAAAAGTTTTGGGAAAATCCTTCCCACTAGTTTTTTTGTTGTTTTTTTTATCTCCTCATATCTTTAAATAGTATGAAATTAGAGGTGGGAGGAGTTATAGTGCCTAAGAGCTACGAATAAAAGTAACTACCATCACAGACTTCGTCCTACTATCAGGATTAACTTTCTTTGCTCACTTCCCTAGAACTTGATAATGACTCCTTTGTACTATTGTCAGGAAGGAGACATTTTTTTTACAAAGTTCTTGAACTTGCTTCAAGGCTAAAGGGTATTTCGTGGCATTCACCTGTAAGATAAAAATGCTTCAAAATTATCGTTTACTGCTCCGACACGTGGATCATTGAGAGTTCAAGTATGCAGATCAATTTTATCATTTAAAATAGATGAATGGCCTACGGTTCATTCAACTTTTTTAAAAGGTTAATTTAAATAAAGATTTCCGTCCATCTGAACGATAAAAATCATGAAATCCTATTGTGAAAAGGGATGTAAGATCTCTCTTGATGTCTCCAATAAGCAATTTGTTCACAATTTTCAATTTAGCTTCTGAATTTCATAAAAAGTTATCTCTTGTTTTTATATTTAAACATCTAATCATAAATAGATTCAGAGATAATATTTTATTTGTATAATAATTGAATAACCATCTTTACTGATAATTTTTTAAATATTTCTTTTTATGGCTTTATAATAAGAATCTGACTCCACTTTTTATGTTGCTAATACTTTCTCATATAAGATTTTAAATAGTCTTATCAGAAAAACGCAAAAAGAGTACAATGACAGGTGAAAGAAATATTGTAAATTTTGAACTTCCTTCTTAAAAATTGTAATATAATAAGGTTAATCTTGTTTTATTCGATCAACTATATTGCATTCTGACCATAACGTCATATGAGAAAAATTTCTGACTATAATATCATAAGAGAAACCTTTCTGAAAATCTAATATAATATTAATTTGTTTTATTCGATTAACTATTGCATTCTGACCATAACGTCATATGAGAAACTTCCCTGAAAATCGTAGTATAATAAGGTTAATTTTATTTTATTGGATCAATTATTGCATGGCATTATCTGACCATAATGTCATATGAGAAACCATTCTGAGTATAACGTTATATGAGCAACTTTCCTGAAAATCGTAGTATAATAAGGTTAATTTTATTTTATTGGATCAACTCTTGCTTTCCGATCCGGTTGTCATTTGAAAAATGCGCAAAAAAGAATACGATGACAGGGAAAGAAATATTGTAAATTTCAAACTCTCTTCTAAAAAATGGTAATATAATAAAGTTTAAATCCTGTTTTATTGGATCAACTATTGCATTCTGACTATAAAAATATTTATAACATATTATTTTGGGAGACTAAATGATTACATCAAACGATATTAAAGGTAACAAGGAAAACGTAAAAATTGACACTGAAAAAAATATTGAATATTATTTACAGCTTGAATTTTTTTAAAATTATCTTTTTTTAATCAAAGAAAATTTGTTGCCCTGTTTCCTAAATTTAGATAATTTATAAATAATCATATTTTTGAAAATTTTTCAACGATAGATTTTTAAAGTTGTAAAAAATTTAAACTGTTTTCATTTTTTTTTTAAATATCCATTCCTATAATTTTTTTCATTGTTGAAATCTAAAGAAGCGAAATTATGTTTATTATCTGACCATTGTGCAATAAGAAATTGAAATGTGAAGTTACAATGCAAGACGAATTCGCTGAATCGGTTACCTAGACAGTTGCAGTTTCTATATCAGTGTTATACCAAGGCATTGTACTCTATCAAGAAGTTTCATTTGCATAAGAAACAGAACAGCAACAGTTCTTTGAAACGAAAACCAAAACACAACTTTCGTGTGCATCGGAAATCGAAAACAGCACGTGGAAGTTTAAATCAGCGCAGAAATGTTCAACTATCATTTTTGATTTTTGGTAAACAGCTGTGTTGTAATTAGTTTTGGTTTTTCTTTTTCTTTAATCGCCATAAAACTTTTGAAAACATTCTGTACTTTGGTGGGAAGGAAACGGATCAATATACACAAGGGATATATATTTAATATTAAACTCAATTAACGTTCCGTGTTAACTAGCTGATCACCCAGAGTAATTAATATGTCAGTATTTTCATTAAATCATTGTATTCAATTTTCTTTATTTTTCTTTCTTGTGTTTTTAAATGAGGTAGTTAACGATGAATTACCTTATTTTTTCCTTTTTCCATGAAATTCTTTCGATTCACATCAGTGTCTAGATAAGGTGATGAGTCAGTGTCAAAATTGCAGGATTATCATGCTTCATATCTAACAGATGTAACATAATGTAAAATTAGAGTAGCAGGATTAAGTTAAGTGATAACAAACTGATAACAAGCGTTAACTAATATATCTGAATGGCAGCGTATTCTTTCCCATTCTTGTAACTGAAAGTGAGATTCAATTTTTTTTCTATTGCTAATTCAATGATACCATATCTTTTGTAAATACAAAATTCCGTTTCTTCAACAGCTTAAAATCTTTACCTGGAGAAGCATACGAGTGTCTTGGTACAAAATCAACGCGAGTAGTTTCCGAAAAACTTTCTCACATGCTTTCTAATAAAATTGTTAATAAAATAAGTAATAAAATGAGTCTAACTATAAAATAATTGTTAATAAAATAAATTTCGAACTCATTTTTTATGATTACAATATTTTTCTGCATTTTGTATAGGAGAAAGTAAAATTCTATCAATTACTAACCTCTATTGATAATCAGTATGGCAACGAAGAATATCGGCCTCTTTTGAATTCAACTAAATTTTTTGTTCCTACTTAATGCTCATAATTTCCTCGTAAATTCTTTTTATACACCTAATTATGTGAGAAATTTGATACGTATTATTTCAGCAATTCGCCTTGTTCTGTTTATTGAGTACATGAGTTTTCCTAATGAAATCAATTCCCAAGTCATTATAGTGTCATTGACAATGTATGCATCTAGGTAATTTAGTTCAAATTGAGCATTGTCTTTTGCAATAGTGGATTTTCACTGTCTGATTCCTCATATAAATTACATGGATAATATGCAAAATCTTTCTTCTTGATCTTTCAACAAAGGAAGGACACCGTATTGTTAAATAATGAAAAACAAACAAACAATGGTATCGATTTGAATTTTATGGAAATAATAAAATATGGTGTTGAAAATTATGCAAAAAAAGTATTCTTTAAAATGGTTCATAATCAGGAAAATCCTGCAGGGCAACTAATTTGGTATCATCAAAAATCAAATTTTTAGATGTTTTAAATTAATATGAATATTTTATATTTTTCAAAGATAATCATTCATTAGATAGTTATTGTATAACTTCGAGATAAAAAAAGAGAAAATAAATAATTAGCAAATTAATTGCGGAGACTACATCTTTATAATTTCTTCTTTAAATTTGGAACCTTCATTCCAAAACAGAACCTTAGTTACTGTGCCTAATTCTCCTACCTAGTCTTTTTCCAGCTAAATTCGATTAGCTGTGAGATTTTATGAATAACAATTTTTACATCTCATTATTTACAGGAAGAATTTAAGATAGAAATATTATCATATTGGTAAAAGGATATTGAAAATTTTTCTTCGGAATGATTGTTCAAAGATGGTAAATTTTATTATAATTTTAAAGCTGATAAACTATAAAGTTAAAGTTCAAGTGACAAAATATAAGTATATTATTTCATATTCAATTTATAATTTATTTTTAAATATTCAGCAAAAAGTTGTAAAGAAATACAAAGAGAAATTATACATTTTTAGAACGATTTCTATAAAGAATTTTAAAAAAGTAATTTTTTTGAAATAATAATTTCTGGCAACAGATCAATATTTTAAATTAGAAATATCGTTTGCTACTTTTAGATTTGTTCTTCTTTCAAAATATCGTATGTAAATACGTTGTGAATTGAATAACATTATTTTTTACACCTATCCGAAGACAAATATTCCTATTTAATTCAAAATCGTTGTGAAATGCGTGATATTAAAATTTCTAAGTACAAAATAAGGAAGCATTACTCATCGGAAAGGGGAAAACAATTAATCAATATTTTTGCGCGAATTTATTACTATTTCATACTTCTACCTGGATTCTAAGGAAATACCCGAAAAAGATAAAGTGTGAATGAAAAAGTTGTATAATTGCAAGAAACAAAAGCAAATTCACTGATGAAGACATGAATCGTAGAGTTTTTAAGTATATTTGTATCAACCCTGCAATGCCCTGCAAAAAAACTATTTACCGGATTTGAATGGAAATCTATTCAGAGTTTTGATGTAGCATGGATAGATCTATTTACTATTGTCTGTTGAGAGATTTTTTTAAAAAATGTACAAACCTGATTCTATCAATGCAAAGAAAGTTTTAGTAAGAAGATTAATTGTTGTCTCAAGGTTCTCCTACAGTGGAGAATAAAAACACAAAAACAGCAGAAAAAAGATAATATTAACTCAACATACTATCATGAAAAAACTTCTTTTCCGATATTTACTGAAGAAATTCTATTTCCTTATTCTAATGAATATAAAAGAGTTAAATCTCATCAAAACAAAGCTGCTAACGATATTTCAAAATGAAATCTAAAATGAAACCTGATGTAATTCTTTTTTTTTTTTTGAGATATATGAATTTTAAACATTCAACTTTTTCTATTTTGCATGTCTTTGTGCATATTGTTTTACTATAAAGTGCTGATATTAATATGTAAATCGTTTTAATAATCTAAACAATCTGTTCTTTGGTATTTTTTTGATAATTTCGAATAGTTGAAAAACTTGTAACTTTTCGATTTGCTGCTTTTAAACTACTTTTTTTCTTTTTTTTTCTTATAAATGTTATTAAGATGCCACATTTCAATAGAATTTACCCCTAGTGATCGAGGCCAATATTTTATGACAGTTTGAAGTAACTTTATATATAAATAACTTACAAAACAGTCAAGAAAATAAAAAAAAATGAAAAAAGATTCTCATTTTACCGCTTTTAAAATATCGTCTGGTATTCTTTAATAGAGCTAGTACCTTATCAAAGAATAGGTGAAAATGTCACTGAATATTCAGTTTCATCATAAATATTATGTAATATTTTTAAAAAATAAAAAAACCACACATTTGTTCAAATAAAAGAAATTCGAATATCATAGCATGATTATGTTATTGTATGTTTTGTATCGGTTTGACTTGATCGCATTAATCGTTGCATTCTCTTCCAGATGAGCTGTGATTAGCAAAACCACAATAAATATATTATGTGACAAAAATTATACTAAGCAAATATCTACATTGCATAATTTTTCTTTTATTGTATTTTTCAAAGACATTTTCTAGTAAGGTAATATTTTACCATTTTATGAGCTAAGGGCAAACATAGGACAAAACAGCATTCGGACAATTGTTCTCGCCTCTCCTCGTTTTGATTTAATTTTAATCTTTTCCCTTCGATATCTTATCTCTTAAGGGCAGAAATAATTTTTATCACAAAAATGGCCGGTCAAATTTTCTTAAAATCTGAATAAATAAAAAACAATTTTAAAACACAAATTTCAAGATTCATCGAGTTTTGATAAAATATCGATATCAGTAATCACGTGTCAAAATAAAAGAAACTTCGGTTGCAGTTCAGTTATATCATTTTCAACCACTTATCGATGCTATACATTCTATTTTAACAACAGTTTGAAATATAATATTTATTTCGATTTTGTCAAGAAATCCTTTTATGTAAGAATTTTTGAATTCTTTAAAAGTTTAGTTCTTTTTTTAGGTTTTTTTTTTATTTTGGTCTCATGTAATTAAAAAATAACTTAAAGATTGTACTTTTATTATACTATAATTTATACATTTAGATTAGACTTTTCATTCTTTGCTTAAATATATATTATTTACTCTACCTTATTTCTTTTAATGTATATTATTTATTCTTTCTTATTTGCTTAAATATATATTATTTAATCTTGCTTATTTCTTTTAATATAAATTATTTATTGTTGCTTATTTGCTTAAATATATTTTATTTACTCTTGCTTATTTCTTTTAGCATATAGTATCTATTCTTGCTTATTTGCTTAAATATATATTATTTACTTTATTGCTTAAATATATATTGCTTACTCTATTTTGCTTTGATATATATTATTTACTCTTTTTTTATTTTCAGAACATCTTGTTTAATCGTTTTCATTTATAAAATGGATGAAATCACAGAAGAACAACAGAAAGTGGTTGATGAGGTACGATAATGATTTTTAAAAAAAAATTTGAGTTTAAAGTTGATTTAATTCTACTTTATTCATAAGTATTAAATAATACTTTTAAGAAATAAAACATTTTACGTTTGTTCAAATAAAGTAAATTCGAACATCTAGTCGAATATCATAACATAATGATGTTCGTTAGATTTCATTTGCCTATTTTATCTTCGTTTGGCTTGATTGAATTTGCTGCTGCATTTTCTATTCTTGTATACTTGTTTTTACATTCCGCGATTAATATAAAGACAATATGACAAAAATTATATTATTGGATAGAAATTATGAAATATATAACAGAAAAAGAAAAGCCGTTATTATAATAAATGGACGAACATTGAATTAATTATTATTGATATTGCTACTTTAAAAGTTTGTTAGCAAATAGTTACATTAATCGTGGAAAAATACTATGACTGAAAATTTTGATAGATTTACAATTGATTTGACTTTAATCACAACAATAAAGTGCTATTACATACTATGTTTAAACATACTTTATTTTGAGAACTAAAATAAGACTGAATGTAATAATAAAATTGATATAGCTGAAAAACTTTTTTGTATGTGCAAAAAATCTTTGTGCAGCTATATTTTTGGATATTAATATGAAAAAGCGTCAACATTTTCCTTAATTTTAAAAATTCAAAATTTCATAATTTTATTTCCTATTATTTCTACTAAGGTATTACTAATTTCTGTAATAAAATAAAAATTAAAATAGTTATGTGAACAGATGGATTCAATCTTTTTTCTCATAAAAAAACGAATAATCGGCAAATTCCAAAGACATGTAAAAATAATATTAGAAGATTTTGAGTCAATAAGCAGCATTAATTAAAAATTGCAGTGTAGACTTAAGAATATTTACTCAAAAAGGAGAAATGAGTCTTGAAATCAACATAAACCAAAAGTTGCTCGAGTGAAGAAATTAGACTTCTTCAGCAAAATTATACTTCATCTTATAAATTTCTGCTCTTAACAAAGTTGCGTTGAGCTCAATATTGATGTGACAGAAAAAGAAGGAGTGATGATTGACTGAACAATGGTTTCAGACACTTCTAAGCTTTTTTTTTTGATAAAAAAAAGGAAGCATTGAAAATCCTAGTGATTGGTGTTATTTGGAATGTTAAAGGTTTTATTTTTCCCAAAAAACTTCAATTATGAAAAGAACGGGTTATGTTATGGATTTTCACCAGTATTTATTATTTAAAGCATTGGAATGGTCTCCTCAAAACTGTCTCGCATATTTTCACATAAAGGTCAATTTGTGTTTTAGACACATTCTGTTTCCTCGCGATTGAAACCAAAATATGACATAGAACTGCAATTGAAGTCTCTAAATCTCATGCTAAATTTGCTGTGTTTATGTCATTGCGTTTTTCAAATATCACGTTTATATGTTTCTGAAAGCACAGACAGATAATCACTCAATCCCTTGTTCGATTTGACTCAAAATTTGACAGGTGTCTACGCCATAGATTTTAAATCTGTGTACCGAATTTCATTCATCTAGATATCTTTATTTTGTAGTTATTTGCGTTGACGTTTTAATCGAACAGCTGGACAGACAGACTTCCTCTGAATGGATTCTGTTCAAAATTTGGTGTAAAGATCATATACCAAACTTCATCCGTATAGTTCAAGGCATTTTTGAGTTACTCTGTCACAGACAGACCGACAAACAGTTTTTCAAAATGGTGATGCATCAAAACCCTCAAGTTCGAACTTTTTGAAGATTAGAATACAGGGGTTATTTCACATAATTTTTTTCTTCTGAAATTTTTTGTGGAAGGGTGAGAGATTGGAGTGACTTGGTTTAGTTTAGTTATATTAACGTCCCGTTTGAAGCAACACTAGGGCTATTTTGGGACGGACCTCGTAATTTTGAACCGCGGTCAGATGACGAGGACGACACCTGAGCTGGCACCCCCCTCTCCACACCACACCAGCGGGAGGACGTTTGGTCAGGACGGATTTAACGTGCAACAGACCCCTTTACACGACGGTTCTTCGGTGGAATCGGGTCTCGAACCTGAAACCATCCGGTTCCGAAGCCGAGACCTTACCACCAGGCCACCACGGCCATCTGGACTGACTTGGAAATAAAATAATGAGTTTATCCCTGCAAGACGACAAACGAAAAACTTATTATGAAAAAATAATACTAAAAGTATCCAGATTTTATATCAGATTTCTCACACTGGAATTTTCATCGAATGAATTAAGTAATATTATTCATCTTAAAACTGAGTCTGTGTTCTAGTTAACATGAAAGCGTACAGAGTGAATGGCAGATCGCGAGGTTATTAATATTATCTAAACTTTGGTAGAGATTAGCAGTTTCAATTAATGACAACATATCAAAATGCCTTTATTCATCTAGTTTCATTTTCTAGTTATCCAGATAGCATGCATATTTTCACAAATTTTTTATTTTTTATTTTAATATATTCAGAGAGATATCGTATTTGATAAAAATGTAAAAAAAAGAAAATGTAAAACTGCATGTTTTGACGATTACAATACATCGCTTTAATTACATATGAAAAATTGTAAATGCCTTGTTTAGACAATTTTAGACCATAGAAAAGGAGATTGAATTTTGTAGCTTATGTCGAATAATATATCTTTTTAAACATATAAATTGGTGTTTTCGTTGTTTCAACTGTTTTATAATTTTTTTTTATTTCATTTGTTTTTACTAAGAATGCATAGCTATTAATTACTCATATTTTATTTAATATTTTCCAGTTGAGGAACAGAACCATCGATTATGTGACTCCAAAGATGTTGGAAGATGTCTCTCTGTTTTATCGGTTTGCGAAAGGTGATTAAATTTGAGTTTTTCTTTGTTTTTTTTTAATATTTATTTAATAGATGTGATCTATTTACAAAGTATACAGTAAGAGTATAAAAAAATCAAAAAATTATATCAATTGGTGAGTTATAATAAATGAATTTCTTCTCTATTTTAGCCAGAGAATTTAATCTGGTTCAAGCAGAAGATATGCTTAAAAAGGTAAGATATTTTCGTATTTCGTATACATATTGTATGAATTCGTATAGAGAGTTATCTATCCATCAGATTGGAAGGATTTATTCAGAATCATCGCTCATATACAGAGAAATTCTAGGTTCGCCTTTCCAATCTAATAGGCTGATAATAGCAAAAACATACGATTTCACATTAGAAAGTGTAATAATAAAAGTCACACTAAAGCGAAAATAAGACTGATGGAAAAAAGAAAGCTGTAAGAGCAATCGATAAGCCAAATTTAAAAAAAACAAAAAACTAATTCATTTTTAAGCATTTACAGCCGATAACATTTTAGAAATTTCTTTGCACTTTAAAGAAACAACCGGCAACAATGAATTCTACTGTTGTAAAATTCCTGTTACAAACAACAGGGGTGTCGCACATTAGAAATCTCGTTAAAAGATAAATTTGATAGTATTGATGTACAGATAAGATCATTTCTCTGAATCCACTTATATCCACACTTTCTGACCAACGATTCACGCTCATAATATACGTGATATGCGAGAATCAAAAATTTTGAAATCAAATTTCTCAACAAATAACAGGAGGTTTAGTTTAGTTTAGTTATATTAACGTCCCGTTTGAAGCAACACTAGGGCTATTTAGGGACGGACTTCGTAATTTTGAACCGCGGTCAGATGACGAGGACAACACCTGAGCTGGCACACCCCTCTCCACACCACACCACGCTAGCGGGAGGACGTTCGGTCAAGACGGATTTAACGTGCAACAGATCCCCTTACACGACGGTTCTTCGGTGGAATCTGGTCTCGAACCTGAAACCCTCCGGTTCCGAAGCCGAGACCTTACCACCAGGAAACTATCTTCAGAATTGTTAGATGCACTACGCCATCTATTGGAGGTAGTAAGTAGTAAAAGCGATTCCAATGATCAAGGGCCCTTGTAAATGTTTTTCAACTTACGATGGGTAGATAAATTAGTTTGTGAATTT
>JAPMOR010068069.1:82190-96686 GCA_026543865.1 Argiope aurantia | reverse complement strand
TATAAAGATTTTAATTATATATTATAAATTTATTGACACATTACGAATTATTTAATTCTTCCGTCACAATTGTGTTCTCATCAGAACTGATGCAATTCTAATGAACAATTAAGGCACCACATAATGATTTTAACTATATATTAGAAATTTAGAGACGCATAATTAATTATGTAATTCCTTTGTCACAATTATATTCACATGAAAATTGATGCAATTCTAATGAACAATTAAGTCACCACATAAATATTGTAATTATGTATTAGAAATTTAATGATGCATTATGAATTTTGTAATTATTTGATTATAATTTTGTTCTCTTCAGAATTGATGCATTTCTAATAAACAATTAAGTCACCATATAAAGATTGTAATTATGGATTAGAAATTTAGCAACCGATTTGGAATTATGTAATTTCTTCGTCACAAATATGTTCTGATCAGAATCGATGAAATTCTAGAGGACAAATAAGTTATCATATAAAGATATAAATCATGTGTTAGAAATTTAGTATGTATTATGAATTAAGTTATTCCTTCGTAGGAATTATGTTCTAATCAGAATCGATGCATTTCTAGTAAACAAATAAGTTCCCATAAAAAAATTTTAATTTTGTATTAGAAATTTAGAGGCACAATATGAATTATGTAATTCCTTAGTCTATATGTAATTCCTAATTCTAGTGAACAAATAAGTCACCATATAAAGATTTTAATAATGTATTAAAAATTTAGAGAAGTATTATGAATTTCGTAATTTCTTCATAGTGGCATCTTCTCATTGGCATTGATGGAATTTCTGTGTACATTAAATTTGAAATGCATTATTAAAATCCTTATATGGTGATCCATATAAGGATTTTAATAATGTATTTCAAATTTACTAATGTAGTATAAATTAAGAAATTCCTTCTTCCCAACTGTGATCTTATAAAACTCTTGGAAGTTTGGCGAACGAAGAAATCATCATACAAAGATTTTAATAAAGTATTATGAATCATTTTATTGCTTCATCATAGTTATTTTTTCATAAGAATTGATGAAATTTTGATGCACAAATAATTCACCATTTGAAGATTGTTTTTAATATTAGAAATTTAGTGACGTATTATGAATTTTGTGATTTCTTCGTCTTAGTTATGTTCTCATCAGTTAATGGAATTTTCGCGTACATTTAAATCTCCATATACGGATTTTAATAATATATTAGAAAGTGATGTAGTATAAATCAAGAAATTCCTTCATCACAATTGTGTTCTCATCAGAATCAATGGAAATTTGATGAATGAATAAAGGAGCATACAAAGATTTTAATGATGTATTCTGAAATTCAGTAATGTATTATGAATTGTGTAATTCCTTCATCAGAACTATATTCACATCAGAAAAGAAGGAATTTTTGTGAACAATTAAATCACTATATAAAGATTTTAATTAATGCATTAGAAATGTAGTGTTGTATTATAAATTATGTATTTCCTTCGTTACAATTGTGTTCTCATCAGAATCGATGGAAATGTGATGAACAAATAAGTTTCCATATGAAGATTTTAATAACGTATTCTGAAATTCAGTATTGTATTATGAATTATATAATTGCTTCGTCATAACTATATTCTTCTCTCATTTCGATAAATAAATAAGCTACCATATAAAACTTTTAATAAAGTATTATTAAATTTAGTAATGCATTGTGTATTATGCGATTATTTCTCCATATCTATACTCTCAGTGAAATAGTTGGAATTTTTACGAAAACAATGGTATGGTGAATCAATCAGTTTAATTAGTAAGATTTTAATAATGTATTGATCAATTTGAATTATTAAATTCCATTGCAAGTTTTAGTGCCTTATGTATATGCTATGGTGTCAGTTTTACAAAAGTGTATACATTTTTTAAAGATATATGGTTAAACATTTTTTTAAAGATATATGATGACTTTTTACTTACTTTTCAAAAAATCTTTTAAAAATTCCAACTTTTGTTTAATTTTTTATAGATATCAGATATATATATATATATACTTACTAAATGCAAAAGAGTTCTTCAAATGTCACAAAAATTATCATAGATTAATAAATATAATAACTGGGAGCTTATTATATGATTGATCTAAAATAATACCCCAAATCATTAATTCTAGTATTAAATTGTAGTTAAATTCAAAAGTGGAATGTAAATTTATTGCTCTCCAGTTCAGCTTGAGTAATAACATGGATTCTAGCGTTTGAAGCTCAGTAAATTTTTTTGAAATAAAACAATTTCGTATTGCTTTCATAAAATCTAGAATATGCTTATATTTATTCATCAGTATGTGATATTAAATTTATTTAATTTAAATTCAACTTTAAATACTAAGATTTATTAAAAAATTCTTAATGCAGTATGCACTTCTTAACATTCGAGATATACCTGCTAATGAATTGACTCACGTTTCAACTTTATTATTATCATGTGAGAAAATGATGTTGGTTTGGTTAGGGGGTTTTAAAGCTCGAAATCGAGTAGGCAGGGTATATTGAAGCTCGAAATCGCATAGGCAAAGAATAAAGCATAAATGGAAATTTTCATCATCATCTTTTAAAGGCATATATTTTTTACCTGCTTTTATCAGTATTGCACTATTATTATTATATTTCTTTGAAAGCAGATGCGTTTTTAAAAGATTGTCCTACTTTCACCAGTATTGCTTTATTATTACGTATGCTTCTTTGACAGCAGATGCATTTTTAAAAGGTTGATGTAGAACTATGACATCATAGCTATTATTTTCATGGAATATAATTTTTTTGGAGGAAATTAAATAATTTAATTATGCTCAAAAAACTTCTCCCTCGTTTAATAGCAGTTTTGACAAAAGTATTTTATCTTTCCCCCAATGGGAAAATATCACTTCATTCATTCTTAAGTGGGAAACATTGAAGGATTTGACTCCTGCTCTAAGATTAAACCATTATAAAACTGTTTTATGATCTCAGAAATTAGAAAAAAGCAGTTTGTGTTTACAAAAATATTGTTTTCATGAAAATTCTATATAAATTAATATGTTTAAAAATGTGTTGGTAAATAGTTTATCATTTGGAAATCGCATTGCGTCGGAAACGCTCATTATTTAGCTTCCAAACATGGCATTTCTTTTTGTGAGAACATGATGTTGTTTTGGTTAAGTGGCTTTGTAGCTCGAAATCGCGTAGGCAATGAATAAAGCATAGAAGGCAATTTTCATTTTCTATATTTTCTTGGCTTGTAAAAAAGTTTGGAGCTCTCATAAATCGGTTTAAACTGGTTTAAATCGATTAAGATAAATAATGACTTAAAAATAATAATGTTCTCACATGATAACTTGAAATTTACGATAGTAGATTCCCTTATTTTTTTATTTTTATTTTCATTTATTTTTCTGCTGTATTGGATATTTAAATTACGTAGTTTATAATTCTTTAGTGTTTTTTTCCAGTACAAAAATGAGTTAAGATGTTATTTGTAAAATTATATTATGTTGTAGATTTTTATTTGTTGTCCAATGTAACAATTCACCTTGACATTCCTTCAAATGCAGAACGAACTTTGAAAATCAGTTTAATTAGTTATTTAATTTTAATTCACAGATACTGGATGGCTTTGAATTAGAAACTTTTAGAAAATTGTTTTAAATTCCCAAAAATTAAGTGCCAAGATAGTTGCCATGCAATGATATTTTTACCCTTAACGCTTAGTGGCAAGCATGCCAACCACTTTGAATTTCTTTTGAAAGATCTCTGGTAAATGCATTCAAATCAGTTCAATTCTCAATTCAATATTCAATTCTTTGCGAACTCAAAATTTTTCTATTTACAACTTCAATTTATCATGCAATGATTCAAACAAGTTTTATTTGGAGATGTCCTAGATTTATGACTTGTAAAGTTTTAAAATCCATCTACGGAGGTAGAATGGTAAATATTATTTTATCTGTAATAAAATAAACATAATAATGCTTCATAGGGTAAATTTCAGATTTCTCCTTTGTCTTGTCTCATGTAGATTTCATTGCAAAGATATGGAGACATTTAAGTTTTGTTCTGAACAAATTAAATTGGAAAACTCCTCTTTACTTTCTTGAATATGATATATAAAGAAAATATTGTGATCGTCAACAAAAAAAAAAAAAAAAAAAAAAAAAAAAAGAACGCAAAATTTTGTCAAATTTCCATATTTTGGACTTCCCGTATTTCGGAAAACCCATTCTGGAAAATATCTGTCTGTGATAAATATATCTCAAAAACTCTTTGGGATATATTTATCTCAATATATACATTTTGAAATTAACCAGAATTTTAGATTTCTATCAAATTTTAAACAAAATCTGTTGAAAGGAAATCTGTCTGTCCGGTTGTTCGATTATAAGTGAACACGATAACTGTAAAACGAAGCAAGCTAGATAGATAAAATTCGGTGGACAGATTTAACATCTCTACTCAAGGCATCTGTTGTTGCTGTTTCAAAGACAAGCCCGCTGAAAAAGTTAAGCCGAAATGTTTGTTTTGTTTTTCAGTGGCGCCATCTAATGCCAAGAGTACAACTTAGCCACTAAGGCGTCACAAAATTTTGTACGTGGCGGACTTCATTTATTCATTCAACCACAGATCGTAATCTAGACCTGAACCCAAAGAACGATCACCTCTGACCCATTACCACCAGTGGTATTACTCACGACATGGAGGCCGTTGTGACCACGAGAGATTTAAATGTGCGCTAGCCACCACCACAACACACGGAGAATCGTCGGCTGACGGGTTCGAACACGCAACCCAAGCGACGCGACTCCAACGCCCTACCAACTAGACTATCCCGGCCTCAGCAGACATCGTTCAAATATCATCGAATTCCAGTCAGTTGTTGACTGTTTGTCGATATGTGTTTTCAGAATATGTAAATGAGATAATGTCAGTCATAAAAAATGCACTGATTTAAATATATCAAATTTATTATTGGCTATAATTATAGTTCTGTGTCAATTGTTTGTTTCTATCGGCTGGGAAAAACGCATATTCGTTGTTTCGGATACTATTAGCTGCATGCCTTGAATTAATCACCCAAGGGCCAATATATTCAGTAAAAATACTAAAATCGCAAGCAAACGGTTAACATTTCGTAATTATTGTACGCAAATTCCTTCAGCCTTTACAAAAGAGTATGCGAAAAAGTTTTGGAAGATCAGTTTTGCTGGCTTATTTATTCGATTACCTTTTTTAATATAAACAAAATACTTTTAAATAAATTGTCTTTTGAATAGAGATTCTATCTAAAGTTCCTTCTTTTTCCTTTCAGCATATAGTTTGGAGGAAAGTAATGCAAATAGATACAATACTAACTGAATACGAACCACCAGAGGTAAGAAAAATGAATTCATAAAATACTGTGAATTTCTTAACTTGAAAACTTAATTCAACTTTTGTTTAGATATTTATTGTTATTGTTGTTGACTTTATTGTTACCTTCGAATTGATACGTCTAACAAGGTCTTGATAGAACTTTTGCCTAACTTTTGATTCAAATCCATTTAGCAATAACATTCTACTTTGCTACATTAGTAGATTGTACCGAAAGAATAAATGTATCAAACAGAAACATATATAAATTTTTCTTCAACATAAAAATAGATCTTAAACCAAATTGTTCAAAAACAAAAAAATGTTTTGTAAACAAATAACTTTCTAGAGTCAGGATTACCTCCTGGTTTTCTCTTCTTTGGAACTTCTACAATAGATTCACTGTGAAATCTACGTCTAGAAGATGTCACATTTTTTTTTATTAAAATAAGTTCTTGATTCACTATTATAGAAAAAAGGATAAAAAATATCAGGATTTCTTTTGTATGTGTGTTTAATTTCGAATTTATAACCTCAATACTTATTATTCCTATATATCCTGGAGTTTTGATATCATTCAAAACAATCGCGAATAATTTTATTTAAAAAAAAGGGGTATATCTATTTGATGGTGCCATTAACGCAAGATTTTAATTTGCCACCATTCCTGCAGCAAAGTGTTGGCAACCCTATTAAAAAATAAAATTAATCTATTACAAACAAGTGTTAGTTCAGGATTAATAAAAATAGAGCGTTACATGATAGAACAACATGTTTTCATTGTTGAACAATATTTAAAAAACAATGAAAGTCTGAAGGCCACAGTTCAGAAAATTGTGAATTGCCCCCCTAGATCGTGTGATTTAACACCGTTGGATTTCTTTTTATGAGATTATTTGAAATAAAAGATCTATACCAACAAGGCCACAAGCACGCGGGCATTGAATAAGGAAATTCAACACTGCATCAACGAAATTCAGCCACATTTATGAAAGATGGCCATTGAAAGTTTCGACAAAAGATTGCGTATGTGCTAGCAATGTCGTGGAGAACATTTTCCCTATATTTTATTCGATACATAACCATATCGTGTGCTCTTTAAGATTCAATCAAAATATAACAATTTAAATGAAATTTTTTTTTTTATTGTTCCATAGTTTTTAGCTCCATTTTTACTAATCCTAAGCCATCAGCTGTCAAATCGGGTTTTTTTAAAGGGTTACCAACACTTTACTGCATGAATGGTAGCAAATTGAAATCTTGCTTTGATTTTTGGACACCTTTTATATAAAAAATACAATTTTATCTGTTTTGATGAATTTTCGTCTCTTTTTTTAGGTTCTCGTAAAATACCTTCCAACAAACGTCTTGTGTTTCAGTAAGGACGGGAGTCTTGTTCGGATTATCGACGGCGGTGGAATAGATCTGAAAGGTGTGCATGCCTTTTCAAGAATTGTTCATTTTCCTTCAATTCAAATGAAGCAGCAGTGATTCCTCTTTATTTAAAATCACTAAAACAATTTTTGTCCAATTTAATCATTTTTTTTTGTCGTGTGACTATTTAAGCCAAATATTGTGCAGTAGCTTCTGAGGGTAAAGATCCCTGAGCACCCGAGGGCAGAAGTCTGACTTCTAGCACAAATGCTTGCATAACCCTTTTTACAGAGGGGCTCAACCACGCACCTCACAGAAAGAACAAAAGGAAGAGAACAACCATGCCGGAACCCGGGACACCTAGATCACGGAGAAGACGCGCTGCCCCTAGACCAGGACATCATCAGTCAATTTTTTAATGCTACTAATTGATTCAATTTCTATCAATACATTTTTTTTCCACCTATTTCTTTTGATGACTTTAAAAGGAAAACAAAAAATAAAATTAGTTATTTACTATATTTTTCATTCAAAAAAAATTATTGAGAAATTAATTGTTTTAGATGAAACTTTATTGGTTTTTTTTAGATGAAACTTTATTTGTTTTTTTTAGTTATTCTTACATTTTAGCACTTATTTTTATAAACTTGCGCATTTTATATCCAGTTATTCATTATATATATATTAAATAATTCACAAAACAAAGAAAAACAGTTCTCCTTTTGAAATTACTAAATTGATTTCGCCATTTTTGATTAATATGAAATTTAATGGCCCCATATTATATTATCAAGAGTCTTCTTTTTTTTTCTTCCACTTTTGGCAGAAATTGCCTAATTAAACATCGAGATTCTAACTCAACAACAGAACTGATATCATCAAATTCCGTCGCCAAATAATTTTTCCATTTTACAAGCTAGCTAATCAGAAAGCTATGTCTTTATGACGCATTCAATATTTAAAATAATAATTCCTTTTATTTTAGTAATTTTATTTCAAGAAAATTTGCCGACACAATTCTAATATTATTAATAATTCCCCGATGATGACGATCATCTATAATATAATTTTCAAATCAAGGCCTACAAAATTTATAACATAAGGCGGGGTTAAAAATACTCCTGACTGTATGATTTGCATTATTATCGATTGCTTAATTTAAAATTTCTGTTTTGCATCGACAAGCTTAGACATTTGACGACCCTATTCTGCCATCAATTTTGCAACAAGTTATGAAAAACATCAATACAGATTATAAACATTGCTTCAATAAGTTGCAATCCACTTTGAGTTAATTAGTTGGATTCTTATAAGGTTTTGCAGTTCCCTTAATTAGTTAAGGGAATTAATTAGTTAAGGAATTATTTAATTAATTGCAGCTGTAAACACAATCAATGAAACATTCTGAAGCATTAATAGCGCAGTTTGTTTATATTTAGCTATTGCCATTCGAAGACAAATAAAAATAACATTTTTGTCCTATTCACATTAGCATTTTATAAGAATATCATACACTTTTTTTTTTCTTGAAAAAATGAACATAATGAAATGTCAAATTATTGTAAATCTTTTATTCAAAAGTATTAAACAAAATAGTCTAATACGTAAACAAGACTGGACAGAATATCTTAAACAAAGGCTGTCCAAGCCATTCGGAAAGAGTATATCAAACGTTGAAAAATTTCTTTATGAACAGATACTAATGAAATGTTAATTTTTTGAAACAATGTACTTATATGTATTTTAAGACCTTTAATATTGTTTCAGGGCTATGGAATGTATCAACCACAACAGAATTTATGAAGTACGTTATTTATGTTCTTGAAAAGGATAAGCATGAAGTACTGAAGCAAGGCCTCAAAGTAATTTGTACTTATATATATTTTCATAATTTTATTCAACAATTGTGATATCCTGTATAAATCTATATCCTGCTCTTTAAAGAATTTAAAATTACTTTTAATATTTCAGATATTTGTACTCTTAACTGTCGATGGAGATAAAAAAAGATTCATAAATATTTTTTTGTGAAATCTCGATCTTTTTTGCTATAGTAAGGGTTCCTGAAATATGAGGAGCATGTTAAGATTTAGTGGATCGCGACAAGATCACGGAATATATATAGCGCAATATGGAAGCAAGTGATTCGTGTCTAATTACAAAAAAAAAAAAAAAAAGAAGAAGAAGAAAGGACAAGTGTTTTTCCAATATGCGGATTCTTTACAAATTCGAATTTGTAAAGAATCTCTTTTCAAGCGAGAGGATTTTACATCCGTCGTATCGTCTTTTATTTTTATGCACAGAATCGCCAGTTACATTTTACTTTGGGCGAATCCACCTAATCGAAAATACCTTATGCACGTTAACTCAGTCTTTGGACGCATTAATTCAGAAGTGTTTCATTATCACCTGAATATATAGTTCGTCATCATCAAGTAAATATTTATTATATTTAACAACAAATATGTTTTTTCTTCGCAATTTTTTTGGGGGATGTCGGATGCATAAAAGCTTTTTCTGAAAGAGTGTATATTATTTTCCCCGGAAAAAAATTCATTCATTTAGGATAAAGTGAATCTTTGCTGATTTAGTTTCTGAAATGTAGGTCGTTATGTATGAAAGCTTGGGAGCCCATGCTTTATAATATTCTCTACTTTGCAATATGGAGAGTGTCTGATAATTTTTGCACATTACAAAATTATGTAAGAGAATAAGTAGCAATAGTGGAGTCCCTTAATGAGACTTATTACTAACCCGGCTCATTGTTTTATTTCAAAATATTATTATTTCTCAGAATTCGATAGATGGTGCTCTATATACTTTATGATGAGTTAATGAGAAAATTTCATGAAGTACTCATATTTTGCAAATTTAAAAATTAAGTTACTTAGACATTTTTGTGTAGGGTTATAGAATGACAGAGTATATCAGATTTGATTTTAGGAAATTACTATTTCCCAGAAAAAGATTATTTATTGAATGTATGCTCTTATCTTGGTCCAACAAATAATTTCTAAATTATTAGAGATGTATGTACTTTCAGTTGATAAAATTCTCTAAATGATTTGAATAACATTTTATTTTACTTCAGTCAATAAATATACTTTTGAAAAAAATTTATGTATCCTGAATTTTATATAGTCCTTTTGTCCTAAGGAATCATATTCAGTAAAGTATTTTTACACTTTATCTTTAAAAAAAAATTCAATCTTCTGTGTTTCAATTTGACTGAATAGTGAATTAAGTGTCACTATTTTAGAACATTCAACAATTTTACTATATTAGGTGAACCAAACATAGGAAACTCCGTATATTGGTTGCCGTATCTTCTTTGAGACGGTTAATTTATTGGTCGAAATTCTCGCGTTTTTATAAAATAAGGATATTTAAATTCTGTTTCCTCAATCAATTTTAGTCACACATGTATAGAATTTTTTTTATTTTAAGTGTTTGTGTCTCAAAATTATTTTATTAAATGTGACTCATAGGACTGAGGATCTGTATAAAAATTAAAAATGCATAATTCATTAGAACATTTATTGACTTAAACTAAGTAAAATATAATTCTTTACTTCATTTAAATTATATTTCCTGTTTGATGAATTAACCTTTTATTAACCATTTAGAAATTATATGTTGGGTCCCGATTGAAGTGTTTAACCTATTTTATAAAATATCCTTACTTAAAATAACACGGGATTATAGATAATGTAGATATCTTTAAAATGTCACAAAAATGTATTTCATTTTTTTTAGAAAATAATATTAATATACGCTGAAAATTATTATTTTCTAAGTTTAGTTTGTAGTGAGAAACATTTTAATCTTTTAATTTGAGGTTTTGTCAATTTGATAGCAGTGCACTAATAAAAGTTTTTCTCGTGTATACGTAGCTTAGCCTAATAGATTAAATTTCATTTTTATTTCAAACGAAATATATTCTAGGAAAATATGCTTAATTTATTTTCCGAAAATTAATTAAAAATAGAAAAAAAACATAAAGATAAAAAGAAATTGTATTGTTAAAAATAGGAATGAACTTTAAGTTTATGTTCTTCTTTTGCTACTAAGAAAACGTCAAAATTTCATTTAATTTTTGAATAATTAATTAAAATTTGAAAAAACTCGCTCCCAGATGCACATTCCTATCTTCCTAAATAATAATATATGTCTAATTTGGCAGCTATAAATCAAATGATCTGGAATGAAAAGTCTTATTATCCATACACGTATATAAATTGCATACACATTCATTACAAATTTTATAATGCCAATATAATGACCTTTGTGAAAAGAAATGAATAGTACTGTTCTATTGCATCTTAAGATGTATGAAACTTCTGAGTGGAGAACTTACCTTTTTTTCATTCCCTATAATCATAGATTTATTCACGAATCTTTCCATATCTGACTCCTATATCCAAATGCTGATGTTCTATCCAACCTTCAGATGCTGTTTAGATTAAATTCCAAAGTTTCAAGAATTGATATTTTGTCTTTCTTTCTTAGCATAACGGTGGATTTATACTCAGCTATAATTCATCCAGTAAGACCACGCATGAGCAGAGACTGTACAGTCGTAAGTACTTGTCCTGTAGAGACAAGAACTTGTTATTGTCCGCTCTTTCAGCGCATATGTAATCTTTCTTCTGCGCATACGTGATTTATTAGACTTTTATGACTGGATGAGTGTAAACCCACCTTAACTTTTGTAGAAGTACAAAATACTTCTTAATAATATAAGAATAACTGCTGATAATTTCATCATCTACCTTTTCTTCATAATTTGTTTCCATCCAATTTTTTAAATTTTAAATCCTTTTATATGGCATTTGAGAAAATAAAAATTTTGATTGCATATAGTATGCTTTAATGCAAAACAAATGGCGATATATAATTTCTTCTTTTCATTTAAATTTCAGCTTGACAAGCCTATGTATTCAGCAGTTTATGATTTTGAGAATATGTCATATGCGAATGCCATGAGCATGAAAAGTGAGTTTCATTTTTTAACAACCTGTGTAAGAGATTTTATCCTTGTAACATTTTATTCATTTTTTTGTACATTTTCTAATAGTAAAGTTTACTTTATTTCTCTATTATATAAAATATTATTATGTAAACATTGCATTTTATTACCTTTGTGATTGGTAGAGAGCGATTCACCTGACACATAACATTTGAGGCTCTTATTTTGCCAATATTGCTTGAAATATTTAATGATTTACTATTTTTTATTATTAAAGATAATTTATTTATTATTACATCATAGTAAGAATTTATATTCAATTTAATGGTGAAATGGGGACAAAAAAAAAAAAAAAGAAAAGTAAAGCTTTAATGAACACAATATAAATAGCAAATGAGTTTAAAACGATCTCATTTATTAATTCTATTTTTAGACATACCGGTTGTGGCAACGCTAATGAATAACTTTCTGGTCAGAGTATGTACAAAGCTAATCTGATTATTAATTTCAATATTTTCACATTTTTAATTACATATAACATTGCCCAGATCAAAATCTAGTATTGTCCAGAGCCTTATTAGAACCTAGGCTAAAATAAGCAGCATTAAGAATATTGTTTTTACAAATATTCTTAGTAAAATTTAAGCAATATTAACTATTACATTATGAAATACCTTTTAACGTCCTTAAGAAATTTTCATTTAATTTCTATTAATTTTTATTAATTTCATGCTTTAAGATTGATTGCTGTAATTATTATATCGGAAGCTAATTATTTCTGCTTTTAGGCATTAAAGTATCTCAGAAATTTTTCAAAGATTATCGCAGTTGTTCTTATCTCAGAAACACAAATTTTGATTGATTGCAATTGCAATTAATCCTATTAGATTGATTGAATGGAACTGATCTTATTAGACTGATTGATTGCAATTGCAATTGATTCTATTAGACTAATTGAGTGCAATTGCAATTAATCCTATTAGACTGATTATTGCAATTGCATTTGATCCTATTTGATTATTGCAATTGCAATTGATCTTATTAGATTGATTGATTGCAAATGATCATATTAAATTGATTAACAGCAATTGATTCCATTAGATTGATTAATGGCAATTACAATTTATCCTATTAGATTGAGTGATTGCATAGAATTTCATTTATTAAATGGAAAATAATAATTTTATTTTTATTTTTCAGCTATCCAACTTATAGTTATGTTAATGCGGATGTTTGTCGACAATTATCCTGAAACAATCAGACGAATCGTTGTAATTAATGGTAAGTAAAAATTTGTGAGCCATTAAAAACTAGTTTTCACGTTTTTTCGACGATTGTTTACATTCTGGGAATAGTTTATAGAAAATTATGAGCAAGAGGTATAGAAAAAAAATTATCGAAATCTCCACGCCACTTATGAAGTGTCTGTAACACCATAACCAACCATTGTAACACCAGAAATAGAACTGTGCAGTATATAGAACTGCACAGGCGCATGCTCACATCCGTTGGATTCAATTAATATTTAATTTTTTAATTTTAAGTGAGTGACTAGCGTTAATTTTGTGCTTCCATTTTTAATTGTGAGCAAATTTTATTTTGAAAAATATTCGGTTCCAATTAATTTCTCTATCTGTTAAAAAAGTGAACGAGAGAAATTTTTCTAAAAAATTAAGAAAATTTCACCTCGCTATTTAGGTAATGAATATTATTAAACTCTCCCTCGAAAATTGTAGTAAAAAATGAAATTCAAAACATCTTAAATATTTTATGTAAAGTATTTAAGAATTTCATCTACTTTCAATAATTAGAAATAATAAAGTGGCTACATATTATAGACGCGGGGGAAAAAATAGCCAGCGAACTTTATTCTACAATAAATCATCTTATGTATAAACTAAATGTACCGTTAAAGACAGTGAAGAATACTAAAAGATACTGAGCCTAAAATTTTATCTAAAGAATTGTTCACGTATAATAAAATTGCACAAACTTTAACATTTCCTCCAACAGTTTGATATCATAAATAGAATTCCTGTAGAAAAAATTAATTAAAATGGTGCATAAACTTTGGATAATATATATGTATATATATATTCTATTTAATCCCTAATTAATTTCTAAAGTTTAATCTTAATTCATCCCGCTTTAACTTCATTCTAAAATGTTCTCTGAGTTTCTTAATTTTTATTTAATTAATGCTACACGAATTCTAAAAATGCTTAAATCTTAATTATTAATGCTTAAGTGAAGGGATAAATATCTGTGAACCTAAATAAATTCTTTTAAAAGATATCTAAAGAAATCCCTATCGGAATCTCATAGTGCATAATGAAGGAGGAAAACCATTTCGTTCTCTGCTCTTGTATCGCTGGTGAACGGACGTCAGCTTTGTACTCGCTTCATGTACATAAATTATGTTTTCCGGGATTTTTGGATTTGCTTGGGATCTCGTCAGCACCATACACTATTAACCACTATCCCACTCCTGGCACCAAATATTACGAATTTTTCCAGGGGTTCGTTTGGATAGTGGAAGTGATATGGTGTAGAGAACGCTCAATAAGCAGGCGGCAGTAGAATAAAAACAACGACGTTTATTTACACGAAGACACACAGGACAGCACAAAAGCGACAACTATATACAGCACAGAGACGACTATCCTCAGCCGAGACTTGTAGCATGCAACAGCATACACAGCACCATACAACCAGAATCTACTGCAGACAGTAGCGCACAGCTTAGTTCAGCACTAGTTTGACTCCGTCGCTGCTCACCGTCGTTTCCGCCTACTCCGCTCT
>JAPMOR010068069.1:0-58236 GCA_026543865.1 Argiope aurantia | reverse complement strand
ACACACACACACACACACACACACACACACACACACACACACACACACATTCAGCTTCATTATAAATAGATTCATTTCGGTGTCCATTAAATCAGATGTACTTCGATTTGGCGAACTCATACCGAAATAACTGAGTGGTAAATTGGCAATGACAACGCAAAGATCCTCCATAGCAATCAATGCTTTATTGTACATAGCGTCGCTGAATGTAATTGTTAGATCGTTGCACCGTGTACGCATTCGATGCAATATATCGTCAGTCATTGAATCTTTGTACTTATCCCCAACGTGTCTGTTCGTCCTGGGAAACATGTAGTCAACACTATAGCTGATAGTAAACGAATTTGTGTTGTTTTACAGCCCAATGCTGCCTCAGCAAGCAGCATATCGACCCAGTGATTGTCGTCTTCGAGCAAGCTGAGTGCAAGGCATGCATCTTTATATGTTGGATACTGTTGTCTATTCACTTTGCGTATATCTTGGAATGACAATGAGCCGGTGATATTAACCAACAACAGTCGCACAACCTAATTACTTAGCGTTAGGAAATATACTTTACGACCTATTCTCATACCTACCAAATACATATAAAAAATTTCATAAAAATCGGTCCAGCCGTTTCGTAGGAGTACGAACACTAACATCGTGACACGAGATTTTTATATATTAGATAAGACTCGAGCAAAGTACTATCCATTTATCAGTAGATAAGATCTCCATTTCTGTGGTATTCAGCTGAAACACCAACTTATTTTTCGACCGATCTTCTAAGCATTCTGATAGCAAATTTTAAATCCTCTATTTGTCTATTAAGCTGCAGTGCTTAGCGCTACATCGACTAAATAACGGGTAAGCATTTTTCTCTTAAATATACCTGATTAAAAATTAACCTTCCGCGACCTTGGGATGTCCCCTGAAGCCAATAAGTAGTTTTCTCCCATTCCTATAGTAAGATTCCCGACAAAAAAGAATAAGTATAAAAGGGTGAAACTAGACGTAAGTGATCGGAAAGAATGACTACGGCAGAATCCTGGAAGTTGGCGAGGATGAGGAAATTTTTTAAATCCCCTTCGAATGTAACTAAAAATGTGCATACAAAATATTATTTTAATCGGGGTATGTAAATAAAAAAATGTATATAAATTATTGTAATGTCAGTGACTTGCATAAATAACACTGTCTGAAATACCAACATGACCACGATATTATAGTTTCATTAAAATGGTCTCTACGAGCTCAAAAGGGTTTGCAATACACCTTACCAATATTGTGAGATATTCATGTATCGAATAAAATTATAAAAATATTCTGTAATATCTTGTGGTTAATAGGGATGCATAAATTTTGGGTACATTATTATTCCAGGGATGCCTCATAAGACACAGTGTTTGCCGGGTAAGTGTTTTAGTTTGAAAATTCTGATGGCAAATTCGTTATTATATGGTCTATGTACATTTTTAATTGTAAGTTTTTTTTATCTAATTGTGCATTTTTGTCTTCGATGCTACAATTATGTTTGATCTAACCAAATTAGTTTAAAATATGGTGAATCTACATTATTCTGTTTTACAAAATTATAATACTCATATTTAAAAGATTTTTTTTCTACAGGTAAATAAATTTCGAAAGTTGTGTGGGTTTTTTTTCAGTTTAAAGTAAAAAAAAAGAAACCCCAATAACTGTTTAAGAAATGAAATGCATATTTTCTACCTTATTATGGTAATATGATCTTATTATTATTACTATAACATTAATGTTTTAATATTATTTAATTATTGTGCAATAAATCTTATAATAACAACATAATGTTAAGTAAAATGTTTAGAAATAATAGTATATATATTGTGATATATATTACATCATACGTGATATCATACATAAACTAAATACATATACGTGAATGAAGATTCTCCTTTTCTTTTTAAAATTCTCATCGTACTACTCGACGCAACTACAGGAGTGGTTTCCACATAACTATCGCGTATACTCTTTAAGAAAAGTTTTATCTTCCTCCTGAATCCAGCATAAAAGTGTAAATTTAGGAAAAGGACATGAATATTACAAATGCGCCGATTTTTATTTTCAGAGTTCAAAAAGACGAGAGTTTATACTTCATAGCGTAGTGAAGGACTTGCGAAATTTGTCGATTTTTTTGTGATTATTTGTTGGCATCGATTAATACATATGTGCTAGAAAATCGAATATATGCCTTCTGTATCGGTTGCCTAACTTTACTACCTTCTCTTTTGATACAACAGATGGCGTTACCTTATTAACATCAAGATATTTTTCCCATGATCCTTCTTGGGGATCATTATTATATTGTATTCTACGTGAGCGTCGTGTATTTTTCGTGCTCGTGTTATTTTGTCTTATGAAATGTGGAACTTAGAAAATAATTAAATAAATGTACAAGAAAATCGTCGATTATTTTCATCTACCTCATTATGAAGTTATAAATAGTCTCGTCCCTCTACAATTTGACTTTTTTCAGACCTATTGGAACCAAAATTTGACAGAGAACTAAAATTACGGTAGTAAGATCACATCCCGAATTTCCTTTATTTAAAATCATATTGTTTTTGAATTATCATATTTACATGATTCTGAAAGTACAAAGCGATAGACGGAGAACCCCTACACAGATTTGACTAAAAATTTAATTTCAGTTCTACAGTTCAGATATTAAAAATTCTTAACCAAATCTTATCTGTTTATCTCTTTTTTAATTTGTAGTTATTGTATCCATTTGTTTGTTTATATATATATATATACAATCCTACAATCATACTTGCAAAACTGATTGTTCATTGTATCATCATCTGCACTCGATGTGTGGCGGAACTTTGGAAACTGGTGTATTTTATCAGTTGAAGATTTCAGTGTCTTATAATTGCTGAAAATTGTATAAATCATCTCCCGTAGTAATTTGAACAAATAATTTGTTCTAAACTCTAATTCACCAGGTTCGGACAAACGATTTGTTCTAAATTCTAATTCGACATATTGTAACAAATAATTTGCCATTATTAAAATGCATTTTTTTTAATTTTTAAGTTTATAATAGTAATTTAAATTATTATAACTTTAAATTAACATTTATAATTATTTTTTCGTAAAAATTAAATTATAATTAAAGAATTATAAGAATGAGCATTTAATTTTTTTGCATAACAAAATGAACACATATTAATTAAAACTATTTGTTAGTTTTTAATTTAATTTAAACAATTTTGAAACGAATTAAAAAGGGGATGACTTACGAAGCGATTATCTAGATAATCAAACTGGCGGACTACTGAGCAAGTGGCAAGTTATTATATATAAGCTACGCTAAAAGTTAGATGGATATTTTCAGAATTTGGCTGGCTATTACGTTTTAATATTTAATGAATGAATATCGTAAAGAATCTCATTCCTAACTCAGTTTTCCAATCAGTGCCCTTTCCCTCTAAGTATAAAATAGATTCCATATTTATATCAATTCGAAGGTTTAAATTTTATTTAATCGATTGAATCTAATATTGATAATTATTTTAGCAGCAATGTATTTGCTTGCGCATTTCTTTCCTCTTGCATATCATGTTTCTTATTTTTGACTTCTTTTTGAAATACATTCTGTGTTAAGGAATAATTTGCGTAAGAATAATGTGTATGTTTAAGAATAATATGTGCATTAAAATGACATTATTTTAGCAGCAATGTATTTGCATTTCTTTCCACTTGCATATCATGTTTCTTACCTTTGACTTCTTTTTGAAATACATTCTGTGTTAAGGAATAATTTGCATAAGAATAATGTGTATGTTTAGGAATAATATGTGCATTAAAATGACATTATTTTAGCAGCAATGTATTTGCATTTCTTTCCTCTTGCATATCATGTTTCTTACCTTTGACTTCTTTTTGAAATACATTCTGTGTTAAGGAATAATTTGCGTAAGAATAATGTGTATGTTTAAGAATAATGTGTGCATTAAATGACATTCCTTAATTCTTCATTTTATTATATTGGTTAACACTAATAATACCCTGACGCATTTTTTAGAATGCATCTTTTCTGCTACTCAATACCACAATGAATCTTTTTACAGAAGAAGAAAAGAAGGTTGTTGAAGAGGTAATGTACATTCATTTCTATTTCTAATTAAACGCGTAAATATTTAACTTATTACATTTTGTTCTATTTTTAGCAGTATACAGACAACATAATATCAAATTAAAATTAATTATCTGATCATTATTATTATTGCACCAGCATTTAGTATCGACAAATTACAAATAAAACTTCTCTAATTACCAAAATGCTGGAACATCCAATACTTTTATTCATTAAAACTGATATAGAACTCGGTAAATTAGATTGAGTGAGGAAATAACGCTCACGCTTTATATAAAAAAGAAAAGAGTTCGGAAAGAATTTTTTTAAATTATCGTTTGCGTATTTTCAAATTTTTTTCATCGTTTATATAAAATAGTATACGCGGCAATTATAAAATTACTAATATAGCTAAATATGATTTTTAGAAATATAATGAATGATTCTAAAAAACCAATAGACCTTTATGCTCTCCATCAATTAATATTTCAGCAAAATTTAACAAAACTAGATCTACGTAGCTAGTGAATCTTTTTCATTCGATACCTAAAGAATACACTGAAGACGTGTACTCTATTGAACCTTCTTAAAAAAATAAACAGATTATTTGAATCCCCAAAACAAAATATTTTAAATCCCGAATATAACGAATTTCGAAATTGCAATATAAAAAACCGATATATCTTTACTTTAAAAATATAAATATTTATATTATAAAATCCCATTATAGTTTTATAAAATGATATTTTAACATACATTATTGATATTTTAAAGCATAATACGAAAGTATTAAGTTCAAATGTAATGTTAAGTACACACTTTTTAATTACCGCATTAAAAATTCACTCATATACTTTATGAAAAAAATTCCATAGAAATGTGTCATAGAAATCTTTCAAAATTTCTAAATCAATACGTGTAAAAAAGATTGGAAACTGTTTACTAAACACATCGTTTGACTCTAGTAGCACGAAACTGGCAATATTCTTGGTTGATAATTTATCCCTAAGAAAGACTTACATTGGGTTGAAAATTAGTCAGGGTGTTGAAGTTGGTGGGAGTGTCTAAATATGCCTTTTTTTAATAACTATCAACTAGATGGGATCCTCTTCTGCATATCAACTCCTTAAGAATACGAGCTGTCTTTTCAGGTTTGTCTTTTGGAAGGGTAGGGTATTTTTCTTACTTTAGAAAAAAAAATTCTGGCGTTCCAGTATTCTGAGGTACTTGAACTCGAATAATCTTAAGAATAAGAGGGTTATATAAGAAAAAAAGTTACCAACACCATTTCGTGACTTTTGAGATTTTGACGAATTTCTTTCTTTCAGGCCAAATTACTAATTACTTATTTATAATTTGGATAAGAAAGGTGACTATGCTAAAAAATTGATTTTTTTTTGAGAAATTTTGACTTTTATTTTATTTAATATTTTTAATGTTTGAACAGGTTTCTTTATAAATGTCTTAGAATTTTGTTTCTAAACCGAATTTTTTGGGGAGTTTCACTGACTTTTATATTAACATTTACATACATTTTAATGATATTTTATATCTTTAGATGCTAGTTTCTCAAATTCTAATCTTTGACAGAATTTTCTTACAAAAAAAATCTCATAAATTAAAATCTAGTGCATAGTTTCTGCTCAGATTTGCTATAATAATTTCTTAATATGTTCTGCAATTGCTAAAGTAGGTAATAAGTAATCTATTCATTTAGAAACATTTTATAGTTGCCTTAGTGCTTCACAGTGAGAAAACAATTGAAAATCTCATACTATTTATCAGTCGAATATTTAAAGAATGAATATATTTATATAACTCATTTTTGAGTACAAGAACAAGATAATATATTTCTTAAAGTGTACGTACACATTAGAAGATTTTTTTTTTAATTTTAACTTTAAAAATCCAGTTTTTTCACAGTAGGTCATTGATATAAGTTTCAACTCATTTCAGTGAGAAAAAATCATATTACACTAATTATTAATTAATTAAATAATATTTAATGATCTAATTAGCATATTCTTTGAAACATGATATCTTAAATTCTAATTTGTACAGATACACAATTCTAGTCGGAAATTATACCTAATATTAGTCTTCATGTTGTCTGCCTCAATCATGTTATAAAAATATATAGCTTTCTTAACAATTATTTCATCCACGATGAATAGAAAAAGCGAGATTTTTTCTGTAGTTTTAACTTTTTAAATAGCTATTAAAATTTTATTTCTATAAATATAGCGTTGATTAAAGAACAAAACATCCACTGTTTCATACAGATTATTTTGATGTATAAATAATTGTATTTGGTTAATTTCTTGTTGAATTATGTTTGTTTGAATGAAGCAACATCGTGGAAAAATATCATTCTACATAAAATGAGTTTTTAAAAAACCGTAACTAGAGTTTTTAGTGAAAGTACCTCAAGAAAAATAATTATAACTGTAGAAATATTCCGAATATTGACGACATCTTGGTATCCTTGGAAAGTTAAAGGATCCGAGAATATTTTGAAGCAATAAAAAAATATTCGATATTTTGAACGATTTTCGAAGTTTTAAGTTCGTACGTACACCGAAGAATATTGCTTTATATCTCTCTTTAATCAAAGAAACGCCTTTTTTTCTCATTTTTAAAAAAGTGTGTCCCTTAACTGGCATATTTTAGTTTCATAGATCTTTTTTCAATCTTTCTTTATGCAACTATTCAAAGATGTAATTATTTTCGAACGTTTGTCAAAAAATTCTTCCTGAACGTAGTCACATACTTTAAATGTTTTAGTTAAGAAGGAGAACCATCAATGATGTGACTCCAAAGATGCTGGAAGATATTTCCCTGTTTCATCGATTTGCTAAAGGTGATTCATTTTTGATCTTTATCTTTTTATCTTCATTTCATTTATATAATATCTTCAGTATCACAATAAACTAAAAAATACACTGAAAAATTTTAAAAACTTGAGTATTTTTGCACATTTTTAAAAAAAATATTATATTGACTGTTTTTAGCGCGAGATTTTAATCTGGTAGAAGCAGAAGCTATGTTGAGAAAAGTAAGAATATTTCTTTTTTGTTATTTAGCTCAAATAGCAAAGTTTTCTTTTATTATGTCTTAAAGCTTTAATTGGTAAAAGCTATGTATTAAAAAAAAGCTGTATGATAAGATTTGTCATTAAAATTCTAAACATTATTTCATATACAATGGAAAATATATATATATATATATATATATATATATATATTTCAATTTCTGAAGTAAACGCATGCAGGAACAAACTACACAAATTTAAATACATTTCATTCTAAAAATTGAGTTAAAATATCGACGTAGCTAGAAGATTTTTATTTCTTCCATTTTTCTTCCTCCAGCTTATCTGTAAGATTTCCATCTATATAACTATATCCTTGTCATCAAAAGTTCAAGTAAATAAAAATGAATAAATAAAATTTTATTTGAATATCAGTGCTGTTTTATGACTGTAAATAAGCACTCGAATCAAAATCTGAAAGTGATAAGCTCCATTGTAAAATTCTTTATGCAAATGCATGTACAGTTTGGTGTAATATGTATATAAAAAATTTTAGTTAGCAAAAAATTATAATATCAGTTTTTTACAAATCCCAATATCTTAGAAAATTCTGAATTATTATTTATGCTGTGTTCTTTATATTGTCCTTATAAGATAAACTCCTGGTAAGAGAAAGGAAATACTTGAAGGTCACAATAAAATTCTCTATAGAGTGCATTCCCCCACTCCGACATTATAAGGCAGTTGTCTTCAATACCTTCAGAAAATAATATGAAAAATAAAAGCATTTTTATAAGTCTTTAAAGCTTTTAAATTAAATTTTCAATTATCTGAACTTTGTTTCTATAAAGCTTTTATCTTCAATATTTCTACATTTAAAAAATTAATCATGCAACTGTTAATGCAATCGACTTTTACCATTCATTTGTAGCTGAATTACTCTCGAAACTCTTTAATTAAAGAGTCGGCTCTCTCATTTAATACACACTGAAGAGCCAGAAAAACTGGTACACCTACTTAATATTATCTCCCAAAGAGGGAGCATCTCAAATATTGGGAGGAGAAGCTTCTGGCATGGTGGTTGGCTCTCGCCACCCAAGTGAGTACAGAAATAGTGGGTCGGCTATCTCCTACCGATGACAGGACGTGCTTTCCAAGGGAAGGGTTTTACTATGGCCAGTGATGGTCTTTAGAATTCAACCTTAATTTCCGCCAATGCTTTCGCTGTGGTCCGATCAGTCAGGTTTAATCCGCGTGCCTTAGTAGCGGTTCCGAGTAGTCAAGTGTGTGCTTATCTAATATCATGTAGAGCCACAAAACGACGGGATATGGACTTGACAAATAATTGAAGGTATACTGACGGTAATTCAGATCATGAATTCCGAAGTGCAGTCCACGAATCTATAGGAATGCGACGTGGTAGAGATCTCTTCTGAACAGATGCATCACGAATATGTTTAATAACTCTCATATCTAGGGATTTAGAAGACCAATAGAAGTGCCTAGGAGGATTGTTCCTGGAGCCCCATCAGTAGCAACTCTTGACATGTGGGCTATTGCACTGTCCAATTGGAATTCTCGAAATCCATCGGAATATACAGTGAACATGAATGTATGTAAGCGAATGTCCAGAGTGTTTACGTACCTGTGACTTGTTAGATATATCTCTTGACATATCAAGAATACCATAATTACCTCATATCATCCCAGTGACTCTATAAACTTCCTTTTGACATATAAGGTCCCTGTATTCATGCGTTGTCTCCATACTTAAACACGTCCATCCACTTGATACAATTAGAAATAAAATTTTCCAAAAAAGGCAACGTGTTTCGAGTATTATTAACAGCCCACTCGCGATGCTTATGATACCAAGAATGGCATAAAGCTATGTGCCGTGCATTCAAAATAATACACGAGTGGACTTTCGACATCAAAAATCCTTATCAATGATGCTTTGTTGAATAGTTAGCACGCTGACACTTGTTAAAGATCAAATGCAATTTGAGGAAGTATTGCTCGTCAATCTCGTTTAAGGATTCTCATAATTCACCGATGGTTTCGCTCCTTCAAGGGTTTGATGCGGATTGTTACAAGCGTGGATAATACCTGGGACCTTGTGCTTTGCAGCCCAATAATATGACCACAATACAAAAGCAATTGCTCGTGCAGCGTAGCTGTTAACTGGCTTATGAGCTATTCATTACAGACTCTCCCTCCAGTGAATCGAACTATATGGCTGTTGAGTGTGATGTATTAGCTGTTGATTCTAATGCGCCTGTACCCATTTGAGTAGCGCCAGGCGTTATGGCGAGCGTGTGTGGGTGAGTGGTTGCTGTTGCTGCTTCAAGTGAGTCTGACGACTTTGGGTTGCTGTGGCTTTTTTGTGTTGCTGCGTCAAGTTAGTCTTACGTCTTTGATTTGCTGCATCAAGTGAATGAGACGACTTTGGTTTTGGTTTGCACTTTTGCTGAGGGTAGATGGCGCCACAACAGCTGTACGAAGGTTAAAGGTTCATCGTTCGAGGTCACACCGATGCGGCGGATTGGTATGACAGAGGATAGAACCTGGGACCTTGTGATTCGCAGCCCAGTAACATGACCACAATACAAAAGCAATTGCTCATGTAGCCTAGCTGTTAACTGGCTTATACGCTACTCTCTATAGTCTTTTTTTCGGTCGAACCGATGTCGGCGATTTGATGTATCCCCGGATATTCGATTTTCACGGTACACTCCTAAAATGCCGCATTCAAAAATTGAAATTCCATCACTTCCTCGAAAATGGCATGTCCCATCTTTATTGTATCGGTTTAACGTTCTATTCAAAATCGCTGAAATATTGATAATAAGAACCAATATAGAAGCTTTGCAAGACATCATCTAACATAAGCGCTGCCGACTGCATTATGTCATGCTATTTTTTTTTTTTTTTTGTATAGTTCCTTCATTTGTTGAATAAGCATTCCCACACGAGTTTTTCTGGCACTTCAATGTATATTCAAAAGAATTTAACAAATTGACATTTCAAAAATATTTGTTTTTTTAGAACTTTCTTGTACGATTTTAATGGAAATATCTCATTTTCTATCATTTTGTAATAATTTTATGAACCTGGAAGGATTTAGAAATATTGGTTAAACAGCATTATAAAAACACTTTAGATAAAATAAATAATGTTTTTGCATATATTAAAATAGCAATTCTATAGTGTTTCAGATTATAGGTTCAAATTTCTTTTATTTAAATTAACTTTTATCCTCATACTTTTTAGCATATCGCTTGGAGAAAAGAAATGCAAATTGATACAATTCTAACAAATTATGAACCACCAGAGGTAAGCTTTTACTATATTAATATATGAATTTTAGCACATTTCTAGATACCATAATAAAAGTCCCTGTTATAGTAAATTTATTAAATTCAACTTCACTTAAAAGTATGAGAGATTCTGTATTGACTTGAATTACGAATTGGTATTTTCAAGAAACTGAATTATTTTTTACAGTAACTTCAATTACTCTCCAATGAAATTTAAAATCTATTAAATAAGTGAAAGAGAATAACATATGAAAGGTCTTGAAGGATCTAGTTAGTTAACAAGTTAATAATTCACATAATCTCTTTTTAATTTCCATTAATCTGTTCAAAATTTTAAGCCAGTTACAGGTAAAAAAAAATGAGCAAACGAATGATCAAAAAATGATGTTTTGTTATTCTTTAAGGTCAATAATTACTGCTCATATGAAAAGGGTGTTGAAATTAAAAAAAGAAGCTCGTATTTTTTTCTTTTAATTGAGAATATGGAAAAAGCATGATATATAGGTACGTATCATCTAAATGTACTCTTCCATTCAAATTAAAAGGGAAAATTGGAAAAAAATTAAAAATTTCGTAAAAAATTTTCTCAAATCGGAATTGCTAATTTTAAAATTTATATATTTTCAACAGTTTTGTATACTTGGTAGTTCAGAAAAAAAATCACTAAATGTTTCCCACCCTTCGGAACTGGGATTAGATTGTGTTCTTGATATACTCACATTTGTGACGTCATTAAATATAAAAAATTCCTTTCGGCAAGCTAGAATGAAAAGATAGAAACCTTTACATTTAAGTTACTCTCTGGCAACATAGATTGTTAATGTTATAGAAACAGTCAAAATTAAAGCTCGGTTCCTAACTTCTAAGACATTGCAATCATCGAAACACTTTAAATACAAAAGTTGTTCACCATAATGAGGCTCTAATTTGACTAATTGGATATATTTTTCTATCATCAATATTAAAAAAAAATTATAGTGAAAAGAAAACTTCAATCCCTTACCATTTCTACCTCCTATGAACTAGATAGGCCATTGGCGAACTCGTCTGAGAATTTACATTTCTAACAACATATTCCAAGCCAGTTAAAATCCAAATAAAATTACTTTACTTATTCTGTTTACAAGATAACATGGACAAAGCGTTCTACGCCTATATAGAAGCGTCGAGGGGTTTTAGGTTCTTAGGACCATGATCGCTGAAGAATTGAAGTAATGAAGAAGACATGTACCAATTAGACATGAAATAGGTAGTCTTTCTGTAAGAATCTGCTTTATATATTATAAAACGAGAGCAACCATATCACCAACAAACAAAAATCCAAAGCAACCTAATCTTTCAACCTGACATCCAACAGGAAAACCCCCAACATTTATCTATTTATCTCCCTGATAATAAACGCAAGATAAAATTCTGGCATTTGTTATCATAGTAAAAGCAGCTATTTAAGGAAATATGAGATTGGGCATAAATATTAAAATCTTAGAAGGAAAAAAAAAACATTATGAGACCTTAAGAGAAACTTCAAAGACATTTTATACCATTTAGGGAATCTTGGTGGCCAGAAGCTTCTGGTATGGTGATTGGTTCCCACTTCCATAATAGGTACAAAAATAGTGAGGTGTAACCACCTCCTACCAATGATGGTACCTGTCTTCAATGGGTGGGTTGTACTGAAATGAGGTCCATTCGGATTCGACCATAGCTCCCGCCAGTGCTGTTGCAGTATCCGGTCATTCACAACCTTTGAGGGCAAGATACTGTAGTCATTTATGATACCATTCAGGGATTTAATATTTTTATGAGCGGTAAAATATCTAGATTGTAAATCTCTTAGAAAAACAATTTTCCAGTCTTTAGGAATAGTAGGCATGCAAAAATATAAAGAGACATAGTGCCATTATTCTTGTCCTGTAAGAATAATGGCACATGTGTAACTCGAGATAAATTCCATCACAAAGCAGAGGGTTAACATCTATTCATTGTGACATTTTTGACTAACCAAAGCCTGAAAACTCAACCAGATATTTAAGTAATAATCAGAAAGGAAATTTCAACATATGCATAGTTTAATTTTTCAACTACAGTTTAATCTGAGTTATTAAATCCACATATCTTTTTTAAGGTTTTTCTCAAATATGTCCCTTCAAGCTACATATGCCTTAATAAAGAAGGATGCGCTGTTCGAATTTTAGATGTTGGTAGGATAGATGCGAAAGGTTCGTATATCATTTATAAATTTCTCGGGTCCTTATTAATGTTATAGATTTTTAGACATTAGTTTTTATACTTACAGATAAGGTGGGCTTACACATGGCTAGTTATAAGACAGCCAGTAAGACAAGCATGCGCAGAAAGGGACTGATTTATGTTTGCCACAATTTCATAAGATAGATTCAGGCATTTGATGATTGCCTATATTGGCATTTCTAAATTTTTCTTTTTCACTGCGTATTGTATTAAAATGATGGATATTTACACAAAAAAACATGGTAAAATAAAAAAAAACATACTTAAATTTAAGTAAGCAAGAAAAGAAATGCAATACAGCGGCATGTTGTTGCCCCGTCGGGACAAGCACTTGCCATGGACAGAGCCGCATTTTTCAGCCTTTCTACGCATGCGCTGCCAACTGGCGTCTTATAACTGGCCGAGTGCAAACCCTTGCAGAGAAGTATTATCAATATTTTGAAATTCAATTCCTATTTTTAAACCTGCCATAAAATTTAATTCTTTTTTGTTATCTACCAAGATTTCAAATTAGAAATCATATTTCTTGGAGACTTCTTTGGATGGACTTCTAAAACAATCCATGTTTTCCACAAATGAAAAATGATGACAGTATAGAAAGGATGGGATCCTGAATTTTTGCACAGTACATATGCTTAGATGAAGCAGTAGCAGCTAAGATATTGAATGTGACCAACTTATCACTCTATCATTCAAAAGCGTTTATTTGTATGAAAACTTAAACAGACCTCGACGTATGAGAGTGCATGTGCCATCAGACATGAAGATTGTGATATGAAGACAATTTCTCAATTAAGAGTATGAACAACTCAGTTAGGAAGCATCAAAGCATACTAGAGACTATAACAGAGCATATCATTATTCCAAGGCCATGTTTTCTTTAAAGAAATAAGGTCCAATAACAAAAAAGAGGAGAAGCCACAACACATTATCACTTTTGCAGTATCCATTGGAATTTCTTGATGATCCTTGAGTTTGTGTCAGACCAAGTACGATAGTTAAGTGTGTTTACAGCGCCCTTCAATTGAAAAGTATCGTAATCATTCCATAGTAATTGTCATGATCCTTCATGTTCCACAGCCATCTAAGAAATGGACATTAAAGAAAATGTTTTCCGGTCGTTATTGCAATATGGAATATCTTAAATAGATGAGAACGTTTCTCATGAGTCTCCACATTGTCTTATATGACATGTCCACATCCCTTGATTTTGCGCCTGTACCATTGCTACCATGTGCATTTCCTCCTCCAGTAATACAGTTACAGTCTTCAGCTTCCTGCAGTCAAGTTTGTTTTCTGGCTCGTCCAGGTATAGCAGCGAATATTCTGATCTCTTCAAATTGCAAGATCATTTTTCGAAGATTTGTAATTATACATGAACCTTCAATCTGCCGAAATGCTTTAAGTGCAGTAGAAGCAGCAGAAGCTTCGTTCACAACGCAGTTAAATCATAAAATTAGTTATATGTCTTAGTCGTGACATGTTACAAATGGCTTTATTATTCCTTAGATGTTGCGCATGTTAAAAAAATAAATAGATTACTGCGCAGCAATGTTATTTCCTCCCATAGAGGCTGAAACACGAACTGTTTGGGAGTATATGCTTGAAGTTTGAGTGAAATGGGCAAAGTAACTAACTAATTTTTATTTTCATCGAATCTATCTGCATTTAGGACATCTCCATCTTGAATTTATTTGAATGTGTAATGATTGATTCACAATAGATTTTTATGAAATTATATTGCCCTCACGGTTTTCAAACTGATCTTATAATATGTTTCTATATACAGACGCTATCTTTTTTTAAAATTTTGTCTTATTCTGTTGCTTACAAAAATTTAAATCTTGCTTATTTTATCATTAAAATATGTTTTCCCTATTTAGTAACCACCTGATACTATTTTTTAAAAAATTCATATGACTTCCAGGACTTTGGAATGCAACAAAGAAAATGGACTTCGCGAAGTTTTGTGCTTTTTGTATGGAACACAATAAAGAAATGGTGTTCAAGACTGGTGGAAATGAGGTATCAAACTGAAATCCCTGCTTTAAGACAGGAATACATATTTTTGAAAGAAAAGATTCATTAACAATTTTATAACGATTTTTGCAGTAATATTTTAATTTTATACCCATTAACTGATAACCCATTAACTGATAAAACCCATTAACTGATAAATGAAAATAGATTTTAAAAAAGCTATTTGTAAAATTGGAAAATATTGAATGATTGTACAAAAATGAACAAATTTCTTAATATGTATATTGTACACATCAAAGCTTGAAAGCAATTAAAGCCCGGATAATCTTCTCTAGAGGGAAAGCTTTAAGGAAATCATTGAATATAAGAGTTTTTACTCCGAAATTTCTGCCATTAACTGAAAACCATTGACTTCTGTAAAACCGTATAATCAAAATTGTAAAATTTCGAATATGATTAGATTTTGTGCAATCAATTTGAAATGTTATATTAAAATAATACTTCCATGGTTTTTTTTTCAGTTTTGATCTTTACAATTCATTTTAACTGAAAAAAGTTCACTATTCAATTTTTCATTTCTAAAAACCTACGCTGTGTCATTTTCGCCTATTTTTATTTATTTATTTTTTATTTTGTTCGTTATTTGTTTATTATCTGTTTATTTTATTTTTATATTATTTTGAATGCGTCTTTCTAGCTTTTTTTAAATTCTAGATATAAAGATTGTTGAATACGAAACTCAAAAATTCATTTTCCATTGAAAATAAAGTTTCAAAAAATTTCTTTCTTTAACGTGTGTCGCATACAAAAGAGATTTAACTCAGACATCCATTTGCCTCTTAAAAAATTCATTTAGGTTCTTTCCTAATATTAACTAAAACCGTTTTAGAATATTCCATTCCACCGCTTGAAGAATATTGCATGTTTCTTCATTAGCGTTTTATTTCTGTTTTTATTTTGATGCTTGAAATTTGTTAAATAACAAAAGAATCAAATTAATGATTTCTCGCCACAAACATTTACCTTATAAATATAACAGAAACAGAGTTAATTGAAACCCAATTTCTTTCACCCTAAAAATAAGAATGGAATAAGAAATTCGTCATATTTTTGAATAACTGAGAATTGGTCACCCATGCATATATTTATGCCTAATTTCATTAGCAAATCAAAAACTGTAATGATTTGTTTCTTGAATCTATTAAAACATTATATTTTTTACTACAGTATTTAAAAAATTTGCTTTTTTTGATATCTCAGTATAATAATCGATAGATTTGGACTTTCAGAGATAGACTCACTTTTTAAATTCCGAATAATCAACAACTAATCGGCTTTTACTACCTTTACTGAACAATCAATAACTGATCGAAAGATAATTTCAGACATACAGAATATGAATCATATTCTGGCCCATTATTAACTCTGTAATTATTTGAATTTTGATTTTTCAGCTTGGAAAGCGATTGTTTTATGATATTTATGACTTTGAAGGCTTGACATATACAAATGCTGTAAATATGAAAAGTAAGCATTATTCTTCTGTGTATTACGTAAGCATTTTCTTTCTTTAAGTTTATAATTAATAAATAATAATTAATATATAATTAATTACAATAATTATTAACTTGTGTTAATAATAATAATTAATTAATATTCACTATCCTCTAAGGATATGCTATAAAGATCCCCAGCTGAATTTATCAATCCGCTCCCTACCCTTATAAGTCTGGAAAAAGACAGTTTTCATTATTTTTGTGGTGCAACAGTTTTAATTTTTTTAAAATTTTTTTATGGGTCAACAGTTTTTAAAACGAGATGTTCCATATATTTCTATTGTTTCTAGCATCAGCTCAAACTTATCATCATTTTGGTATATAATCGAACAAGCTATAAATTTGAGCGAACTTATATTAAAGCAATAATCCTCAAACTTTAGCAAAACCTATAACTGTACTATCTAAAGCTCTAACCCATCAAAATAGGAATCACTACTCTGATGAGCAAAGCATACTTAATATCTAAAATTTTATATCAAATACATATATGCAAAATATACATTTTAACATTTTGAATTAAAATTTCGTTTTTGAAGAGATATAGGAAATGCCCATATTGTAATTTCTTCTCCTTATACTTTCTCCGCCCACTGTTCCACTTTTCACCTATACCTTCCTTCACCCACTGCTATAAGATGATAGATAATCCATTGTGTAAATTTATTATAGCGGGAAATTAAACGTGTTTCTAAATGGGCATATCTAAATAATATTGGCCATCATGATCATATGTGCCAATTTCGATCTCTATTAATATCACAATTACAGCGATAGAAAATATTTTCACTTATTTTTCTACTCATCAATATCAGGAATATATCATTGATAATGTTTTTGTCAAAGCAAAAATTAGTACTGATTGCAATTCATAGTCAGCAGTATCAGGTTTAAATATAGGATGTCATGAACAAGAGAATAATGTAAGTAATTATATTAAAGTTTTTCAAAATGCTCATTCTGAGAAGTGAATTAAATAAGAATTTCTCATTACTGAGAACTTCGTTAAGAAAGTGAGATAGCCCATTGAAGAGAATCATTGCTTGGTAGTTATGGAATTATAGAGCTCAAAATGTCCATTCTGGGAGACATTTTGAGTTCCAAAGTTCAGAATAACATCCATAGTTCGGCTCGATAGGGAAGCAGCCAACATTACTGAAAATCGTGTGGAGCTGATGATGCAGTTGTGTGCAGAGAACTATCGCTTGAGAGTTACAAAGATCAAAGTATTTACTCAGAGGAACAGATTTGGGAGACATTCCTCATTGTTGATTCCTCAGTGAGGGAGCTGTTATAGAACACTATCGTTTGAGAGTTATAGAGTTCACAATGTTCCCTCTGAGGACCAGATTGTAAAGGCATTCCTCATTACTGAGAATATTGCGGAGATTCTGCTGTAACTTTACATAGGAAACCACCATTTGAGAGCAACAGAGCTAAAATTGTTCCCTCTGAGAACCAGGTTGGGAAGACATTCCTCATTTCTGAGTGATTTAAAACTGGTGCGGCAGATGTTTATAGAAAACTATCGTTTGAGAGTTATAGAGCTCACAATATTCATTCTGAGGACCAGGTTAGATAGACATTCCTCATTGGTAAGAGTTTAGAGAAACTAGTGAGACAGCTTCTTATGCAAAATCATTGCTTTAGAATTAAGAAACCCAGCCAATTCTATCACATATCCATACCAAACAGATATTCAAACTTTATCAGATTACATAAGTGACCAGAATTGTCACGGATACGGGGGTATGAGACGGCGTTCTGTTCTATCAGATTACATTATTACAAAAAATTCTTATGCACTTTTTCCCAAATACACTTTTTATTAATCTTTTTATTTCTGAAGTTTCGTGTGCTATGTAAATCATGTTGTAGTATGCACTCAAGAAACAGATGCAACTAAAATTACTCACATATTCTTTGGCCCCTATTCTAGAAAACAGATTTTAACAATTAAAAAATGATACAGTAAGTTTCACGTTAGGGCAAATAATTCAAATCCGGTTGTTAATATACCGAAAAGTAAAGTATTGAATGCTACATCTAAAAAAATAAATATTATCATATAACAATGTCTCTTTCTGTTTTTGGTCTAGGGAAACTTATTTTTTGTCGATATACTTCTAAAACAATACTTTAATTTTTCCATTTTTATGGTTCTTCCACATCTAAAAAAGAAAAATAGTTTTTATTAATATTAAAAAGAAACTCTTTAGTTCCAATAACTCAAAAAGCTTATGAAAAACGATTAAAATTTTCTTTTTCATTTGAGATATTTTTTTATTGGAACATTTTTATAAAACACTAATTGTTTTGCATTTCAACATTATTGCTGCACAAAAAAAAACATATTGTTGCGAAATTTTCTTTACCGGGGTTCGTTTGGATAGTGGAAGTGATATGGTGTGTAGAACGCTCAATTAGCAGGCAGAGGTAGAATAAAAACAACGACGTTTATTTACACGAAGACACACAGGACAGCACAAAAGCGACAACTATATACAGCACAGAAGACGATTACCTTCACCCGAGACGTGTAGCATACAACAGCATACACAGCAGCATACAATCAGAACTACTGCAGACAGTAGCGCACAGCTCAGTTCAGCACTAGCTTGACTCAGTCGCTTCCGATTCCTCCGTCTTCTACTTCTCCGACTCTGGCTCGGAATACTGACCTGACTTCGCTGCTCTCGACCTCGGACTACTGGCTTTTCCGCTCCGTCTTCGGACTACTCCGTCTTCTCCCCGACTACTGGCTTCGTCGTCTCCCAACTCGGACTTGACTCTCTGGCAGCCGCAGCCCCTTTTATAGGTCTCAGGAGGCGGGGCTAGAAGCCTCTCAACCAATCAGGAACGTTCGAGGCGTATATCGGTTCCTACTGGACGGATCGGGAAAATTCTCGAAGTTTCGGGTATTATCTATTTTGGCGCCAAAGTCGCCAAATTGGTCGCCAAGTCGTCAAATGGTCGCCAAGTTTGTCGCCAAGCTCTGGGACCTCCGACGCGCTAGTCCCATTCAGATGACTGTAAAACTTTCTTTCTATTGATGGAATAAACTATGCTGGGAAGCCGAATTGCAGGTTTGTAACAATATTCTCTGAAGTATTAATTTATTTGACCTAGTGCATTTTTCACAAATAAAATTTTAGTTTTCAATTTCTATCAAATTTTACATTGTCAACCATCGTATTGGTAACTATAAATATCCTCACAATTCTTGTTGAATAGAATTTTTTTCTAAACGTTTGTTTATTTTTTTCACATTTCTCTTTTTTTTAGGTCTACAGAATGCAATTTATATTCTGAAAATGTATTTAGACAATTACCCTGAATCAATAAATGTCCTAACGGCCATCAATAGTAAGTAAAACAGTTTTATTTTACTACTAGCCTCCTTTGACTACCAGGTTCTCCCAAATAATTGATGACTAAATTTTGCTATTAAATATTTTATGCAGCTTGGTCTTAATGTCAAAATATTTTAAAGCTTCAAATTTTATTATTGATATAATTCAAATTATTTAGAAGCCTTGCATCATTCTGTTCACTATACAACGTTTTTCGGCAGTTTTTTTTTGTCATCTCAGCTAAAATTTAAACTTTCATTTAAAACAAAAGTGATTAAACTTCAAAGTCAAACATTTTTTTTAATATGTGTACAAAAAAAAATCGCTCAGTACTGAAGTTTTCTGAGTACTGCAGAATATTTTTCTTTTCATAATTTATGCTATATTTCAGAAGATAATTCAATAAAAATTCTCTGATTCAAAAGGAAATTCAGTGTATTACAATAAGAAATATATTTTCAAATAATAAGAATGATAATATGTTTTTAGACATCCAGTTATATTACAGAGAAGAACAGCAATCTTCAATAATAAATAATTTTTTTAAACATGCTTTATTTCTAATTTCCGAATTTAAACCCCATTTATAAGCGTTTATTATTACAAAAAGTATGTTAAAAGCACACTTTAAATAGAAACTTACTCATTATAGACAAATAAACCATGTTTTCATAATTTCATAATTACAAACAATAAAGTAGTGCACGTGCGTGTGTGTGTGTGTGTTGGCGCTCTACAAGTAGACCATTTGGCCTATAGCTACCAAATTCGTATATCACGTTTTAAATGAAACGTTGTTAATTTAAGATAAAAATTTTATATTAAGAAACTGTAGGAATTAGCTTAAATAAATCAGAATCAAATTTATAAAATATGCAAATAAGGAAAAAATATTATTTATCTTTCTTTTTTTTTAATTTGAGGGAGATTTTGGAATTGGATTTAGATTTCTCGAAAAATTTTACATTGTTGAAGTAAACAGGGTGATCGACAATTGGCTATAATAATCTGTATAAATTAACTCACAAAAAAATTTCTAAAAGTGTTATTGTACTGATTTAATTGTCATCTTAAAGGTTGAGTTTCAAAAATATGAGGGCAATTAAATTTGAAATTAATAACTTGTCTCACTTCTTAAATCTGAATTCATTTTCCAATGATATTTGCGTTCATGAAAGATATGTTTTTAATTTTTTGTGAATTGATCCCTATATAACTTATAAGACATTTTGACGTACTAAGAGTTTTTTTTCTTTTTTAATTTTTATTTTCACTGATTTTTTTTCTTTGAAAATCTATCATTTTACCATATGAAATTCTGAAATCGTAGAATAATGCTTTTATAATAGGATTTTTTTTCCGTTTCGCGTATTCTGACTGAAAGAAAAGAACTTATAGGTCATTTTCCGACGTCCCTGTTTTGTTTTTCAACAAAGTCCTATTTTTCAAAAAATAAAGCAAACTTGAAAACTTCATTTGTTTCCTTCTATATAACTGTAACTAAATGGAATTCCAAAAAACATTTCCTCAAATAAGAAAAAAAAAAATATGCATTTATTTTTAAATGTATTTTTTCCCTGATCTATTATATATCTCATTCTATATTATTTTTTCCTTCGTTAATTCCTAAAACTGTTTAAATAAACTATTCTTCCAAAATTAATATCTCTTTTTTAAACACAAAAAAATTCGGTGTTAAAACTTCCATCCATCTTTTTATTTGATGATGAAGAAGAGAGGTAGTTAGTTTACATCAACTTAGAAGTATTCCTTCACAAAGTTTTCATTATATTAAATATTAGTCGCCTTTGAAGACCAGTTGTCCTTCCGAGGATATTGGTTATATTTAATTTCGATTAAATTGCATGGATGATACTTCACGTCCATGATTCCACCAAACCGTGTTATTTCCTTTATTTAAAATATTTACTGCCCTCTGTGTACATGAACATTTTTAATAGAGACTCATTCCATGATACAACGCTATTAAAAAATTGATGTGCGTTTCATCTATCTTCTAAAGTTTGTAGGATTTTAACTTTACTTTCTTAATCATCTTGTGAACTACTCAGATATAAAACAAAGTCCTTCTTTTTTAGCTTTAACCAGTGGAGAAAACTCACGCCATTCAATAATTGATGAGATACTGAAGACGATTTAAAGTTCACAGAAGCAATGTAATCTATTGTTGAAAGTTAAGCAAATGTAATGAATTTTTTTAATTGAATAAATTTAGGAAAAATTTTCAAGACTATTAAATTGGGATCATGTAAAAAAATTATTTGATATGATTTGAAATTTATTTCTATGCAAAAGTATTTCTGGAAGTCATAGCAGAAAACCACCAAATTTCAGATTAATTTTTAATCATTAAAATTTTCTAGAAAATCCTTAAGGAGTTAACATTCCTATTCACCAAGTTCTATAAGTTCCAAATTTGCTAGCTGTAGGCCAAATGGTCTAGAATGTCAGAACACTATTACACATACATTTATTTTTGCTATTATTAGAAATAATTAAAAATAGTAATTTTTGTATTTTAAAAACAGAAGGTATTTATTTTCCCATTAACTTTCATGTGAAGTTTCACATTTGGAAGTCACCTAAAACTTAATTTCACTGCCCAAATTGACTGCACCCACAAATTACTCAAACTATTGATCTATTAAAGTATTTGTTTAGATATCCAAACTTATTTTTTAAAGATTGGTGTAATGATATTTGTTTTTATAACGATGATATTTTCCGAGGCAAATTCAGAAATAATAATCGGATTAATATAAAAATAGAAAGATCTTATGTTTCAAAAAGTTGTTTCCTTCAATTATGCAAGCTTGAATTATTTTTTTTCCTTCTGTATTTCTGAATTCCAACATTTTTTTTAATATCCTTTAAATTGCACACACAATGAATTGCATACATACAAAGGTGATTTATATTTTCACAGACAACCAGATTTTCCTTTCGTGTCAACAAATTCAATAATTAAAAATACAGGACATCACAAATTTATATATGAAGTTTAAAGATTGGTCAGGAACATGGAATCAGATCGATTTCACTGTCACAAACGTAAAATTAGACTCTCTGAACTTAAAGAATTAAATAAAAAAGGGAGACATCAAGTAATTTATGCATCATAGATGTAATGAAGTACAAAACGTACAAAAAGGCAGCATTGTTACGCTTCTACGTTCTCTTTCATACTGACATGACTTTATATTTTTATACTTTGAAAAAGCAACTTTGACATTTTTATAATTGAACTTGTTTATGTTTTCACTTAATCAGAATTGAATGATGAGCATTCGGTCCCACCGTAGATTTTTAGACTTTATCAAAAGCTTTAACTGAAATAAACATGTTTATAAGAATGACGAAAAAATTTTCCAGTAATGTCTTCAATATTTTCAGCACCTGTTTATTTCTCTTGGATATATGCTGCTATGAAGCCAATCCTTCCACCTGCAGTCATTCAAAAAGTACGTATCTTTGGAACAGGTAAGTTTTTTCATTATTTGTCAATCTCCTTCATTAATTTAATAGGTGTGTGTCATACAGATATATATCCGAGAAACTGGGGAAATTACGCCACCTTCAGGAATTTTTTTCTATATTAGTAAAACAAAAAGATATAATATGTATAAATAAATAAGTGAACTACTTGAGATTACACTTTCTTGCATGTTCAACAGATATCTTTATAAGATCAAAAATGTTTTGAACAGTATTTAAAAAGGAAGTTTCAAAAATTTGCCATAAAGGCGTGCTTAACCCGATACCTCAATGAATCCGCCGCATTTTTAAGGTCATGTTACCTTTTTCTTGCTAATTATAAATATTGAAATTCATATAGAACTGGAAAGAATGCGTATCAATTAAACATGCATAATTTTATTTTCCAATTGTTTTTATAAAATAACAAAAAAATGAATATTTTACAGATTTCTTAAACATGACAAATTTTTTCCAGGGATAAAGTACTTTTACAGCCATAAATAAAACTATTTTTTTCTGACTAAATAGAATTAATAATGCTCTATAATATCAAATATACTAGAATCTGTATGAGTCCATTTGCCACAGAAACTGCAATGATACTATATTTTATCTACTCTCCATAGATTATACAAATCTTCAAGTTCTTCAAATCTTCAAAAGATTCTGCGCTTTATGCCTCTAATATGACGATATTATCGAATTTTGAATACGCCATTAGCAGGTACAACAATATGGCGGACGATCTTATAGTCTGTGTATTTTCTGTAGGCGTTACGAGGTCACATTTTCTACCTCTTTATTGGTTGTCTGGTACCAGTAACTCGGTAGAAAATGTGACCTTGAACCTTCAGTAGAAAATACACAGACTATAATTCATGATAAGTTTCTTATTAAAATGATGGTATAAAAATATAAATATATATTAATAAACTATGTACATATACTTATTACGGCTAGAAGACTACAGAAAAACATCTTTCTTTATGCATAGACCAGAAATTATAAAGACATATTAAAAAATATTTTCGGCAATAACGTACGCACTTCCCTAGAATTCTCTAAATACACTGAACAATTATTACAATTAGTTAAAGCATAATAGGGAAATAAAACTAGCATCACTGAAAAGCTTTGGTTTAATTCTTTAAAATGGTGTATATAATATTGTTTAATAATACGCTTCAAAATATTTGAAATAGAAACTTAATATTTCATTTGATGTTAATACAACTTTTGTAAACTATTTCTTGGCGAGCACTTTATTACTCAAGTTTAGTTACGTGCTTTGTTTCATAGTTTTGTTTTCTAAAGCGTACTTTGGGAAAGGTTCTGAACATCTTTTGACGCAGTTTAAGGTCTTTCAAAAATATTAACCAAACTAAATCATTATCATATAACGTTTCTAATAAAAAATAAAACTGTCATTAGTTTGAAGGGTGTCTCTAAACAACTAATGCGCACAGGAAATTTGGAATTTCATCACATTTTATGCATTATTATGGAGATATGCATTGAAAATATTTCTTATGATTAAAATCTATATTTTAGAATTCTGCTTGACAAATAGAGGTGCATTACAGCTAGAGAAATCACCTCTAATCTCTTAGAAAATTAACATTACAGATTAGTTATGTTAACACCCCTTTTTAAAATAATATTTCTGTGACTGGAATTAACATTTGAAATATGACCAAATAAAGGAAACGATATTTGAGCCTTCCACACCACGGCAGGGGAGAATGTTAATTCAAATGTTAAGTAAAATAAAATCAAATGTCTTCGTCTTTAAGAAACATGAATTTCAAATATGTACCTTTGCAGTTCCAAAGAGCCAGGACATCTAATTAATAGTATAGGTAAAAAAGACAGCGAATCGATATTAATGAATGCCATGTTCATAGATAAAGAATTTCGGATTAAAAAATTTTGAAATCCCTCTTCATTTCTAAATGTTTATAAACGAAAATTAATCCAGCGCATGTGACATATAGTGGGTTATTAGTGGTTTATTTATTTATGTAGAAAACGTGGAAATAATAATGTTTTGCCAGAAATGTTGATAAAAGAAAACTCTTTTTCATCTAGATGGATGGAAAGAGGTTTTGTTGGAGGATATTGATGCAGATAATCTTCCAGTGTATCTAGGAGGTAACAGAAGAGACCCTGACGGAAACCCATTCTGCGAATCTTTTGTGAGCTTTCAATTAGTTCATGGCTCTTTTTTGAAAAAGCAATAGCTCAAAAAATAAACCTATATATTAATATACAAATATTTATAGTTAATAACACAAACTCACTTTTGTATGTAACATAGCTCAGCAAATAATGATTGCTTTCCATATTTTTTATATAGATTGTTAGGGGCAAACCCATTCCCAAGAGCTATTACATACAAAACAGAATAAAACAATTATCTCTGGATCCTGATGTGAAGAAAATCACTGTGATGCCATTCTCAAAAGAAGAAATAACTCTCGAAGTAAAGGAAGAGAATTTGTACCTTGAATGGGAATTCGAAACAAAGAATAGAGATATAAGTTTTTCATTGTATTTCAGGCCTCTAGAAGACTTCAAAAATGTTGAACTCATACCGAAACAAAGGATCGATACGTCCTATGAACCCGAGAAAGGGTGCTTCAGTTGTGAAAGATTGGGCATATGTGAGTATAATTTCGATCTTTTTACGGCCTTTTTCCCTTACATTTGTATAAAAGCATTAGTATAAATTTATTAAAATCTACCTTTATAGTTAAAGCATTTGACAAAATTTGTCTTATATTTACTATCTATCAATAAGTATTTGTACACTCATGGAAATCGGGATATCTGCGTCACACCTTTTGTACTTAAATATCGTGTAGGAAACAGCATTGTCATTAGTAGTAAGCAAGATGCCACGAAATTCTGAGCTGTACTTCGAGAAAGGCATAATTGTCAAATATCATAGAAATGGCCAATCATTAAGGGACTTATCTAGTGAGCTAAACATTCCGAAATTGGCAGCGGCTTTTGTGATTAAGAAGTGGAAGTTGAATGGTGATTGTCGGAATGTGCTTCGAGCCCGCAGACCCACGAAATTAAGAGATAGAGATCGACGAGTGTTTTTCAAAGAAATTAGGAAAAACAGCACCAAAAAGGTAGCCCACATACTCCAGGAGTTCCAACAAGCATCCGGGACTATTGTTTTAATAAATATCATAACAATCCATAAGGAAGAACATTTGCTTGGTTTCCATGGTCGGGCTGTCGCACATAAACCATTGGTTTAAACTTCGATCACGCTGCACGGTCGAAGTGATGCAAGGCACGCCAAAATTGGATGATCTTAAATTAGTGAAAACAGGTTCTCTGGAGTGGTGAATCAAGATTCAATCTCTACCAGTCAGATGGCAGAGTCTGGGTTTGGCGTATTCATTAAAAAATGCCTTTTGACAGAATACATTGTTGCACAGTAAAGTTTAGCGTAGGTGGAATTATGGTCTGTGAATGTTTCTCATGGTATGGACAGAGATTAGTAGTCTCAATTCATGGTAAACTCAACGCCGACTCCTGCTCCACTATTCTAGACAACAATGTGCTTCCTATGCTGTGGCAATTTGGATTTCCAAGATGACAACACGACTTATCATGTTGTGAGGTCCATCATGGATTGGTATGATGACAATGGAGGTAAACTGATTGGCCTGGTCTGTCCAGAGTCCAGATTAGAATCCTATAGAAAAACTTTGAGACTATTTGGATCGTCGAATTAAGGAGTGCAGCAACCATCAAAAATCGATGAAATAACTAACATGTTTGAGTGGAAGAAAATACTACTGTCCATCATTCAAACTCTTGTGGAAAGTATACAACGGAAGGTTATGGCTGCAATTGCCTCAGGTGGAGGCTCTACCAACTACTGAATATGAATAAATTGTATTTATCTCTTTTATCACAGCTATCTAATTACTTATCGTAAATAGTGTATATGAAACCACTAACTGATAAGAACATTCAAGAATATGACCCAATTGAATATAGATATTTTAAAAAAATGTAATATTGTAATGTTTTTTTAATTTTTAATGAGAACAATTATATTTCAAAATGTTTGTTTTGGAATTGTTTCTTCTCTGCATAAAATTATTTGATGAGCTCGTTTGATCCTGGTACAGTCGTTATAGTACCATAAATGCTGTCGTACCGCAGATAAAACTTTAACTATATTCAGACTATATTGAAGTAGCTATAAAAATAGCAATTTAAAGTAAATCTAATATCATTAATTCAAAGTATGTATGAATAAAACAAATGAATCAGCATATTTTGAATTTTGTGGCACGCATAAAAGTGAAAGAATTGCTAATGCATCCTAACATCTCTTGTATAAATACATACTTCAAAGCTAAATCATATTATCATTCTTTTTATCGTTCTATATTATCATTTTTTTTATCTTTGCTTTCGTTAAAAGCTGTCTAAAGTACGTAAATATTTAAGGTTTTTTTTTTTCAAAAATTTTATATTGCCATAAAAGAAGAAAGTATATCTTCAATCTGCTAAAAAAGTTTAAGAATTGGACAATTATTTCAAAAGGCATAGGCACATTCAATATCTAAATTAGTTATAGAACTTCATAGAATACGGGTTCGTAGCCATTTTCAAAAAAGAAGTGTCATTATAACTCAAACGCTGGGTCATTCGTAGATTTTCACTTTCACTTTATAGGTGCCTAATAGGGTTTGAAGGTTTTTCAAACTCAGTTTGAATAAACCGGGTTTTTTAAAGTAAATTTGTCACATTCGAAAACCGGTTTTTAAAGTAAGAAAACCGGTTTTCCCGAACGCCTGGATATTCCAATTCTTCAAAAAAAATTATCGGATGGGACCGATTTGTCTAGCAGCTGAGGGCTTAAAGCGACGAGATGCGAATTTATTAACAAGTGAAGGTATATTTGAACTTCTGTTAAATGAACTAAAAATATTTGAACACTGAAATAAGTTTGAAATTATTATATGCTTTAGAAGAACGAATTCAAAATAGAAGCCAAGTAGAATCATCAACTCTTTTACTCTACTTGCAAAATCCGCAAAACATTTCTAGTTCAACGAAGAAAGTTTCATTAGTTTCAAAAACCGAAAATATTAAGTTATCCGGAAAGATATTGTCCAAATTCTTATATATTTCCAAATACTTATGTGGAAACCGATTCAGATGAAGGACAAATAGAGGAAACTACTCATCAGAATAATGCCTTTTTAAAAGAAGCCATGGAAAAATCAGTTCATAATTTTCTTGAAGACCCTGAAAAAAAGACTTACAAATCCAAAGACACTGAAAGCTGAATTTTCATTATTTGATGCAACGAATAAAAGAACAAAAATCTTAGATTTGTTATTGGATGCCATGAAAACTGTTAAACCATGGTCAGTAGTTAGTGAACGAGTATTTTCAATTTCAGGCAATATTGTGTCCAAACTAAGACTTAGTTTTAAGACTTAGCCACCCTTTAGTCAATATTTTATGCTTTTCAAAATCCTATTTTTTTAGGATAAATTAAAATTAATTAAAACAATATAAATATTATTCAAAAATTTTTCTTAATTTTTCGTTATTTTATGTAAGTAATAAGTATATGTAATCTTTAATTTTATTGAATTTGATATTTATTTCCTTTGTTTGTTTGTTTTATTTTATATAACTTAGAGAAAATATTTTTCCCTATTCTAATTTTTTTTGACAAAAATTCGAAAACCGGGTAAAACCGGTTTTTTCGAATATAGGGAATTTAAAAAACGGTTTTTCAAAAAGTCGGATTTTGCATAAACCCTAGAAAGCACACTCCTAATAGGAAGGTTATCGTAAGTAAAAAGAATTTTTTTAAAAAAATATTCATCCAATTTCGAATTTTTAAAATTTTTTATTATTGTCAATATTTCTCAATAACCTTTAATAATAATCATTTTGGTCTTCTTTATATATCAATATTCAAATAAATTTTTCTTCGTGGTAATTTTAAAATACATACAATATTAAAATATAGCATATATAAAGAATACACTGTATTGAAGATTAAACGCCTCTGATGACCAGTTCCTATGAATATTATCTATATTCAATTTCATATGAAACATTTAGATTACTTTTATGACAAGGATTCTGTCAAATTGACAAGGCATTAAAGCCGGGTTATTTTAATTGTCTTTTAAGCTCTATTTATTGTATGCATGAAGCATTCTAATGAAGAATAACATCATTAAAATAACATCATTAAAAATTAATTATTAAAAATTATTAAAAATTAAAATATCCAATTCACCATTCTTGTAGACTTCAGGTTATTCAAATTTCATAATTTTTTTTGTCTTATAAACTGTTATTATTAGAAATTGAGTGCAAAAATATGCATTTTAAAGAATTTCTCAAATTTTGGGGAAAATGTGCACATCTATTAAATTTATATCATTAAAAAGGCAATTTTTTTATTTAAGTATTGAAATGGAGAAAAATTTATTTTTCTGCAATTATATTTTCCAGAGTTATCGAGAGAGAAATGTCAAAATTCAGCTTAATTTTTAATTAATTAAGATTCTAGTAAAAATTTCAAAACAAATCCCTCTTAATCCCGGTCAAACAATCTGGTCTGTAGAACAGCAGCAACTTACTCACATACATAAACATTCAACTTTATTATTAGCAAAGATATAAATGAGCTACAACTTCATTCCTATATATAGAATCGGACGTCATTGGTGCGATTTGGCTCAAAATTTGATGATTTTTTTAAACTATAGTGCCAAAATCTGTCTTATAATACTGCCAAAATGTGTCTACAATAAGAAACGAAATATTTATTTTTAATATATTTAGCCTTTTATTTTGTTGCTAAATGTTACACCTAAATAATTATATTTGTAAATAAGGATTTATCTAAGGATTCAGATATTTAATTTTCACTTGACCTTGATGAAAATTTTTGTGCCTGAAGTCTTTTTGCATCTTGGCGACCAAAATCAACGAAATTGGCTTATTTATAAAATCAGTATTAAAATGTTTTATTTATCCTAATTAAAATTAAAATTTAACAATTAATTATTTAACAGTTATTTTAATAAAATTACTAATTAAATTAGTTATTTTGTCTCTATGATAAATATCCTCGTGATTACTCTCTATTCTTTTCAATACTTTTATATATCAAATTTAACAGAAAAATCAGCCATTTCCGGCATACATATTAAGATTTATTCTATTATTGAACTGATTAGAATCCCAACTCTTATCTAGACATTCTCTTAATGTTCTATAGCAATATTTCTTAAATTCATTCCTCCTATCGTTAAAAAAACACAATTTGAAAAAAAAAAGTGGTTTATGAAGCTTGTGTAATTGATAAAAAGAACAATGTTTAATGCATTTACTGGCAATATTCACTGATTATGACGAATATGAATCTTTTCTTTATAATATTGAAAAACATGAAGCAGTACGTTCAGTGTTGTACTACTTGAATGATGATATACAGGCTCCCTTTAGATTGCAACTCATAGTTCAAAATGACCAGCCTTGCATCATTTCTTTATAGGCTATTCAAAAGGTAAGGAAGATGTCAACACTTCACAATCATATCTCCCTTAGAGACTTGCTTCAGGGAGACCTTCACCGTTTTACTTTTCTTATTTGTATAGAATTTTACTATTTAATACGAGAGTTTTGAACAAATTACAAAATTTATTGCTAGTTAAAGTTTAAGACCAATTTAAAGTTAATTAATATTCAGATTTATATTGCTGGTATATATATCAATCCCTGAAATTATATATATATATATTCACCCCACGTAAAATGCCAATTAGGACAAATTTATAAAAAAATTACAGGAATAATTCAATGAAATCTGATTTTTACTTTATATAATCTAATCAATGAACCGAATAAATCATGTATTGAAAAAAGAGAGAATAGGACAAAAATATTCCCTTATAATATTTAAAGCATTTCTCAAATAAGTGAACTCTTTGGCATCAAAAAGTAATTAAAATTCTGAGGCACATTTTCAAGTATTATAAGAATAATGAACAGAAATCGATATCTTCAATTGATTACTTTGCATCATACTAATCAGGCTTAACTCTTTCTTTCAGATACAATTGTTTTCGACAATTCATACAGCTGGATTCACTCAAAAGAAGTGTATTACAGAATTGCAATAAAAGCCTCAAAGGACAATGACCTTTACAAATTACCATGACATTAATTTTTTTTATCGTTTTAAAGGCATTTATTTTGAAATTCGAAATTGAAATTCGGAATTCGTCCTTTTGTATCACATCCATGTTAAATAAACACTTTACACATGTTTGTCATATTTGCATATATCCTTGTACACGCATGAAATAATAGTAATTGGGGAAGTTGAGCAACTGAGAATAGAAATTATATACTTGATCATTTTTCAGTCTAAAATATTTATATAAGATAGAGAAAAGTTTCATAACTTTTGTTGATGGCATAATCAAGTTCCGCGAAGTGAATTAAGCAATCATTTGTACAAAATAATTTATTAATTAATTAGACTCTTGGAATTTAAAGGACATTCTAAATTACCTTAGAGACTATAGCGCAGAGGAAACGCTTGTTTCTGCTTCTAAACGTAATAGCCAATTGATCTGAAGAGAATAAATTTGAAATGATGAGAAAAATTGCATATTGCCCAAAAATGCATTTTGCTGCCGCTTTATATTATACCAAAATACTATTTTTGACAGATTTTCAACACAATCATTTTTTTTATTTCTTCGAATAAGGCATATGAATTCACATAAATATTTAACACTTTCAAATTGAAGTAATTAATAATCATCCTATCTCGAATTTCATCGGCGAAGTCTAAAAACTAACAGAAAGGAAATATTGTTATGGCACGTGAGAAGTAAACGTAACAGACTTAGAACAAATGAAAGTTTATAAAAACTAGCATTTCAGTTTATTAGATGATAATATAAATTCTACGTAAAATAGTATTTATTCATTTTTATTTACTTACTCTATCGGAGAAAAAAGTTTTTTTACTATTACCTCTAACTTTACGATATGTGCCCTTCTTTTATCAGATTAGTAAAAATCACAAATTAGTCGTTTACCACAGAAAGAAAATTCCAGCAGTCATACGAGTAAGCAGTTTCCATTTTGATAATAACAAAGTTATCAATCAAAATATATATATTTGTTAAAATATCAAGCATGGTTTATTCAATATAAGTTTTTTTTCATCTCAGTAGCCAATATCTCATGTAGAAAAGAATAGAATAATCTATTCCAGGAAAATCCGGATTCCTCCAACAACATCTCGTTTTCTTCATCCTTATTAACTATCACTGATACTGATATGTGAAATATGTTGCTTTCTCCTTGGCATCTCTAAGTTTTTGTAATTAAGCTATTCTTACGGTAAATTCCACTCACAATAACCGCAACGGAAAAAAACGCACAGAGAACTCGCTGGATTTCTACATTACAAATCTCTACATGAAATCTCTCTGTCAACTAGACTTAATTTTATTGGTTCATTCTCATCTGTGCTTCTTCGCTTTTTATAATTCTCGTGGCAGGACATCGAATTTTCTAGAACAAACGCTGGAAGTCGAACCCAAATAGAGATCCCACCAAGATTCTATAATATTCGAGACTCCTCAGTTTTGGCGTCAAGACCTCCAAATGAGTCATCAAGTTATGAAATGACCCCCCAGATAAGGGGTCATGGACCCAGCATCCATTCACTCTCCGTTAGAGCTACCTGTTAAACTTACTTTCCGACCATGAAACCAACTGCGTAGGGAAAAAATTTTGCAAATTCGGAACATTATATTTTATTTTTCTATCCAAAAAAAAATTGACATTAACGAATCTCGAATACCATTATTCAGAATAACGTGGCATTCGATTTGCAGCTCAAATAGTTGCATTAAAAAAAGTGTTTTTTTTTTGCTGAGAAATTTGAATTAATTACTAATCAATTTTCTAAATTTAACTAAAAAAATAGAACTAAATTAAAAATATTTATTAAATCAAAGAACTAGGGATGCAGAATATGGTGTTATCCTAACATGTTTTCAAGAGTATTTGATATAGAAAGCTAGTAAGTAAACGTTAACTCCCAGAAGTAAACGTTAATATATGAAATCCATGTTATCGATTTTTGACAGATTGATTGTTGGGATTTCAATTACTAAGTGGATTTTATTTCTGAAACTAAACCTAAAAATTCGCTTTATTCATTTCACTGGGATCCCAATTCAAAAGATGTCGGGAAGAATTTTTTTATTTGCATTGGTTTGTCGAAACCGGCTTGAAACATAGAAATTCTCATCAAAATTCAACCTACTACGATTTTACATAAATTTTACTGTAAATATGCTGAATAATATAAAATGAATGACTGTTTTTATTCTCAAATGAAATTTGAAAATTTTAGTAAAAATATTCTTTAGTTAGAGTATAATTCAAAATAATTTCGTTGAATGTTACAGAAATATTTTTTAATGGCCTGAACAAGACCTGAAATTTTAGAAGCTCTGACTGGAACTCAACATGCAATAATTAATTCCAAATTAATAAGTTTCAAGTTTTACAAAGATCTTCGGATTGAACATTTATTATTTATTGGTAGGATAGGCGAAATGTGGGATTTTATTAAAATAATAATTTTCCCTATGTAAGCATGACTTATTGTCAAAATGCAAAAATATAATAAGTTTAAAAGGTCAAATAGGGAAACGAATTTTATCTCGTTCAGATTTTTTTTAAATCAGGAAATGAATTAAATCAAAAACTTGGTAATGAATGATAAATATATAGCATTTTTATATTCATAAGTGTTGATGAATTCTCATCTCTAATGTTAATGAAAAAATTTCATCATTATTTTTCAAGAATAATATATGTCATAGCTACAGCCTACCACATTACCTAAACAGCTATTATGTTAGTTTATTCTTATGAAAATCATTTTGTGAGTGTACGACAAAAAATTGCAATAAGCTTGATAAAGAATAATGACACTTTATTCAAAAAAAAAAAAAACAGGTGAAAGAACAAAACACAGAAAGAGCATTCACAAAAATGACACTTATAGGAATCAACAACACATATGCAAATCGTTAAATAAACCAGTAGTTGTTGTCTCCCCAAAATTTTCTCGAATACACTTCAATAAAGTTTCTTTTGTATGAAATCGGTTAAATCTGAGAATACAGTCAATAGCATTGGTGAATGCTTGTTACGAAATATACATTTTTGGATTGATCTATCTTTATTACTGAATCTATGATGAGAGTATTATCTTAGATGACTTTTTGTCAGCCGATATCGAATTTGACACTAAGCTACAGGTGCAGTCACAAGATGACCTGTCAAATGACCTATCAAGATGACCTATTTCGTTGATTTGCATTTATGATTATTTATGTTTTCTTTCATCCGGAAATAGAGACTCTCAGGCAATCAACCTTTTGACAATTATTTCAAGATTTCATAAAAATCTATATTTTAGATAATTAATCAGTGTATTAAATTTTACCTACCTAGAGATTTGCTGTTTCTCGATCCCTTATTCGAAAAATTTTGCATGAAAAAACCACCATATACGCCTTTATTGAGACGAAGTATGCGATCTTTACTACTGAACTTGAACATTCAAAATGTGGGAAACACCAAAGGAGACAAATGTTTCTCATGACGGAAATGAATATTAAGTAATTAAATAGTTTAGCAGTTAAACAAAAGCCTTAAGCCTCATTAGTTTATTTTCAATTACCGACAATAGTTTAGTGAATACGAGTATATCTTTATCCATGATGGACCAAAAACATGTTGGTCCCTTTTTCATTTTCAGTAATTCAACAAGATCGGAAATATTTGCACGATGTATTTTTCTGATTCATAGAAGACGTGTATGCTATTTTTGACCCTGCAAATAAATAATAAAATCAAAGGACAAAAACCATGGATAATACAAATAAATGGATTCGAAAAGATTTTTTGGTGCCATCTTGCACATATTAAGATAGCGCCACCTGCTAATACTCCAATGCATTAAACTAACTCGTTCTTTACAAAAAAACGTCCATGATGTAAATTTTTTGTTGGATTATAGATTATTTTGGCGTTTTCTGAAATAAATATACAAACAGTGTTGGAAAAATAGCTACTGTTATGAACTACTACTTCATTCTTTTAAGTGCCATCAATCAATGTTGTAAATTAACTATCCAAAAGAAGAGATAAAATGTATTGGACAGTCACACGTTTAATAAGTTGCATTATGTATAGGCTGGCGCATGTATAAATTTGTCGTTGTCACAAAGTCCTCAATGTCGAGAGTAATACCACTGGGGGTACTGGTTCAGAGGTGATCGTTCTCTGGTTCAGGTCTAAATTACGATCTGTGGATGAGTGAATGAAATGCATGAATGAAGTCCGTCCCGTAAAAAGGGTTGTGAGCTAAGGCAAAGTCTTGGCCCTAGGCGGTGATACCGTAAAAACAAGAGACTCTCACTCGGCATAAATCTCTGACAGATGGCTGTCAGCGGACTTGTAATGCGCCATAAGTCACAACAGCATGTATAGCATTAAACAGTTTCCTAATTTGCAGATAAAAATCATAGAATTACAGTTAAATTGACAAGGTTCAGATTTGATCACATTTTCTTATCTACAATCACGAAGTACGCTTCATCAATATCTTCTGCCTATACCATGATTTTATCCGTAACACACATGGGGACTGAATGTAATTTTTTTTTTAATTTAGTGAAATATTGTAATAATGCACACTCTTGTTTAATAAACCTATTGGGTAAGATTCCGAACATAAAATTTTGTTTTTTTAATGATATTGGTTTTATTAATCTTATATTATCAAATTGTACTGCTTTTCGATACTAGTTTCTTTTATAATTTCTTGATTTTTTTAATAAAGAAGAGATAAATACCTTGTTTTTGGCTCAGATTAGATAGAGATGTCTTTTCCGCTATTAAAATCCAACCACCGACCAATCAAAAACCTAAAACTTAGATAAAGGAAATTTGGTGCATGGTTTTAACATTTAATATCAAAATTTTAAACCAAATCTGCGGGAGGGTTGACAGACAATCAGTCTGTATTTCTGCATGTATGGAAACGGAATAACTCATAAATGCAAGGTCTGAAGTGAGAGAAATTTGTATCTGTACTTGCGACAACAATTGATATTCAAAGTCAAAATTTGGTTTCAGTTGGTCGGTAACAGGGCGTTAAAAATGCATATTCGATTTTCTGGAAATTGTGCATAAGCCGCATAATAGCGATTATTCGCCAAAAATCATATGTTAGATTCGGTAAAAAAAGTTATATTCACGCCAAAGATACACATATTTCGTAACTAGTGTTTTTAAATACCTTGTTAGAAATGCCTGAGATTTTCTTTAGTAAAAAGTTTAATAAGAAACAGACTTGTGTGATAATAAAAAATAAAAAAGAAAAGAAAAGAAAATGCATTTTCATATATCGTATTTGTGAAAAGGTAAAATATCAAATACATTTTCATACATCTCATATAAGAAAATGAAAACTTTAAATATCCATGGTGGCCAAGGTACACCATGTTTTGTTGGAAGATGTGTATTTTCTGTAGGCGGTTCAAAGTCACATTTTCTTTCGCGTTACTGGTACCAGACAACCAATAACGAGGTAGAAAATGTGACCTTGAACCGCCTACAGAAAATATACAGACTATAGAAAGCACGCAAGGAAGTTTTGGGGAGACGACTCGTACTGGTTTTCTTTTGATTTTTGTCATATTTCCTGAGAAAAAAATCCTTTCTTCTAAGATTTCCCACTAAGGTGTTCTAAAAATATTCTTAAAGAATAACATATAATTGGTAGTATACTGCCTATTATAATTCAACAGTAGATAGGCATTACATCCAGAAGGCTATCTTTCTGCGATAAAACATATAATTTGAACGTGTAAGGTGGCAGGCTTCTTCTCAACTGGCACTAATATAGAATTCGGCAGTAAATGAGATGAAAAGTTTTATATAATTGTTTTCCAAACTTAAATATATTATTCTACATAATGAATAATAAGTTTTTCTATATGCATCCATACATTTATGTAAAGTTTGTACAAAATAAATTTATTTAAAACAAAATACATAAGACTCAAAGAACTAACATTTTTTTATCTTGCTAGACATTAGTCCAAAAATATCTTTTAAAAAGGACATAAGTTGTTTTCATGCGGACATGTAAATGTCTCCATTCTTTAGATTTCTTAATCCAGCTCTGTAGTATACTTCTTTAGATTGAGAATCATAAGAATTGTCGAAAACAATTGTACCTGAAAAAGACAAAAAACTTTATTAGCATTCATTTAATAAAAGCGTGTGGAAAAAATAATTTCTATCTGCTATATTAAAATCATGCCATTTTGAATCATGAAACTTTGATTCAAGCTCTAGAGTAAATTTAACCAAAAACCTGATTTATTAAGTCTATACTTATAATAAAGCTCAATGTGTGTGTGTGTGGGGCGGGGGGTGTTGGCGCTCTACAGGCCAGATAGTTCGACTTACAGCGCTACCAAATTTGACACATGCATACCTTGGAGGTCGGAAATGTGCACCTGGGTTCCCTTTTTTTGAATTTTGAATTAGAATTTTAATTATTAATTAAAAACTAACTTTCCCACCAAAAATTCTTTTCATCTCCAGACAGACAATCGAGTAAGGCTTCAGTTTTTTTCCCCTCACGCTAATGAGGCTAGGCTTAACATTTTTCGACTGATTATTCTAAACGACTTTGTTTATTTTCTTAATGTCTGATGAATTTAAAATTAAACATTGTTAATTAATCAATCTTTCAGATTCATTCTGAAGTACTTTTGAATTAAAATAAAGGAGAATAAAGGAAAATAAAAATTTCTAATATCCGTAGCGTTACCCTAACTGGCGTAGAAAAATTCACGCATTTGCGTTACCATAACTGATGTCGAAAATTCACGCATGCACATTGTGTTCTGATTGTTGACAACTATTTTCAACGGATGCGGACTTGATTTAAATTAATTTCAGGTTAGTTGTATGCTTTTGTAATTAAATTGTATTTATGTTAGTTATATGTTTTTTGTATATGCTTATAGTTTTAAGTACATCATTTTTTAAGTAGTTTTTTTAACCTGTTTTCGACCGGTAATTTTAAACGATTCTGTTTATTTTCTTAGTGTTTGATGCATTTAAAATTAAACATTGATAATTAATCGATCTGCTCATGAGGAATCTGAGAAAATTTTGTTGACAAATTCTTGAAATATTACATAAATTAAGAAAGATATTCTTTAGTGCCCATAAAGTTTAAACGCTCAGTGACTCTGTTTTCAGTAATCATATTACAAAAAAAATACTTTGTTTCAGTAAAAAATATTATTATATTAATTGCAGATTAATCCTTTCCACTTTAATTTAAAGTATAAATTCTACGAGAGATAACAGAAAATCAGAGAGATACATATTACTTTATGACTGAAGGTCTTTATAATATTATAAGTGAATTATATGTTTATCAAAATTTGCAGTTTCAAAATATTTTGATGAAGAAGCTATTAAATTAGCAATCGCATAAAATATTTAATTATTAAAATTTAAACGAACATTAAGATTGGCGAACCGACTGGTCGCCAAAGGCGGCACAAATTATTGTTGTTGTCACTAACTAAAATTGGAATACCAGAAATGTATCCAATTTACCTGGGCAATGATGACTCATCTACTCAGAAATGAATACCATTGCAAAAGAAAATTTTAAAGGAACGAGAACAACATCTCAAAATTTTAATGTTTTTTGCCTTATGTCTAACCAACATTATAATTTGAATTTATCTGTTGATTTTTCTTGTAGAGAGTTTTTCATTTAAAATATTGACTTTCGGACCTTTGATAAATATCATTTAGGAAACTAGAAACAGTACGTAGATTTCTATTATCCAGAGTCATAAAAAAATAAATTTCATTCTTTCTGCCCCTCTAATTTGATAATCTGTCTGCAACCTAACCTACGATGGACGACTTAACTATTAGTGTGTAAGGCAAATAAGATCGCCGGAGCGAAATCCAAGCATCAGTATCCAGGATTCTTATAGGCACCCAGCCAATAAACAACGTTTAATAAATTGCAGATCTGTAAACAAGGCCAAAACATAGGCTGTCTGCAGAGCATCATTTTGAGATCATAGAGATGGATCCATGAAACTGAAAGAGAATGCAAACTGTCCCGAGTTTTCATATGCTTCGTTGGCAACAAATTTGGATTCAAATATTTATAATCTCCTTGAGAAAGTGAATCTAACAAACAAAAATATTTTTAATATAAGATGGCTTGGTTAAAAAACTTTAAGAAAACCTAAAAGAAAGCTTTTCGAGAACTATTTTGTAGCTGTCAAAAGATTCGGGCATAATTATCGGTTGTAAAGGCGATCAAAAAGCGCCAAGAAAAAAAGTCTCCAATTTGGCGATTTCAATCGTCAAACTATACAGCAAGTAATTCGCTCGTGATATGATATTTATATATTTATGTTTCTGAACTTGAATATATTTTTTTATAATTTGACGAATTTTTTTATTTTTTTTGCTCTTTTTGGTCGCCGTTAAAAGCGAATTGTTCCGATCCAGACCACTTTGATAATAACGGTCATTAGCAGACAATACTTTGTCTCTAAAGCAGCTTTCTAGATTGTCCCAAAACCCGCTTTAATTTCTTTAATACGCAGTTCTTCTTTAAAATTTTTATTAGCTAAATTAAATGAGATTGTGATTATCGTTTGCCATTTGAGATGTTTTATCTAACAGCATAAATAATGAGTAATATTTGACTATTTATAATAATAATGGAGTTTCGCATTTCTGCATCAAGATAACGTTATATGATAATCTTTAAAACTTGTTTCATTTGTCTTCGTTCATTTATTTTTACTCTTACTTATATAAAGTCGATAATATATACTCGCAAAAATTGTTTTTTTAGTATTGCCCCAACGCGCGTGTATATAAATGCAATAACAAAGACAATGAAGAGTATGATTGTAAAATATGCTTTCATATATTTTGGAAAATTTGTTAAAATTAAAGAAGACATTGTAATTAAATAAAATTAATATAAATAAAACTCTGTTTTTATTTAGGTTTAAAAGGTTTAAAAATGATTTTTATTCAATAATATATTTCAAAGCTTTTAAGGAAAGCATAGAAATTTCGAATAATTTTCAAGGTGAAATTTTGAAACCTGTAAGACCTTTCTTATTTGTACACGGACTAGACAAAAAAATTTCTACCTCCCAAATGTGATAGCTTTAGGTCAATGATCTGTTATGTGAAGAGTTTTGAAATGTAAATAATGTAGATAAGAAAAAGATAAGTAAAATAGACATACATTCACAATCGTCTTCGGCTTCTAAAAAAGATTTGGATCTAAAATTTCCCATTGCCTTAAGTCTTTTCATAATATTTTAATTATAATTTTTTTCTAAATATATAAACAATTTGCTGAATTTTTAGAGTTGTGGGACTTTAAGCGTTCTTTAATATTCCCATATTCAAAGAAACAGTATTCTTTCAGATCTAATCAGCATTTGTTGTTATAATTAATAAAATAAATTAATTATTAGATATATTTTTATTTTCTGAGAAATTTGAATTTTATGCAACTCTTTTGCCCAAATTTCATCACGTTTAGTTCAGCTTAGTTGTATTAAAGTCCCTTTGTAAAGCAACACTAGGGCTATTTTGGGACGGACTTCGTAATTTTGAACCGCGGTCAGATTACAAGGACGACCCCCTTCTCCACACAACACCACACCAGCAGGAGAACTCCAAACTTCATCACATTGAAATATTTATTGCTATGTTTCTAGTATAGGCGTTTGAGTTTACAATTTGTCACTGAAAAATATTTTGAGATCAAAATTTAATTTCTTTTTATGCAGGCTTGATGAGTTGCTCCAAAATATCATATAGCAATTTCCATAAAAAATATAAAGCAGATACCTATCCTGCTAAAAATCCATAAAAAGAAACTGTCTCTGTAATTAATATTTTATCAATAGGTACAGTATCTTCAAATAATTACTTCCAAATTTTTTCGTTTAAACTGATTTCTATTTTTGTTTATAAATACTTTATTATTTTGCACTGATTTTTTTTTCAAATTCACTACGAAATGGTGTCATTGTAAAATTAATGGATTTAATTAAATTAACTCCAACGATTAACAAATATTCGAATTCTGAAAATATTTAAGTTGTGAAAAAGCTATCAAGAACACTCAAGAGTAAACAATTTCTGAATTCCAATTCCATCAAGAATGGAAAGAGAAATTGATTTTTTAAGAACCAAAATGTCAAACTACAAATTCCAACAGTATTTATAAATAAAAACAAAAAAATCTCAAATATTCTCTCAAAATCTGTGCACTACGACGGAGCAGTTTGGTACTTTATCGCTAATCTCTGTGTACAAAAAAATCTTAATTTTTTTTCATGCTATAAGAAATAAAAAAAAATATTATTAATATGATAATTGCAAACCGAAGAGTGCTAGATAGATAAAACTCGGGATATTTTAACATCTATAGTGCAGGCAATTGTCAGTTTTGGAACCACTGCCAAGGGGTCGATCATTTGTCTAATTGTAGTTTCAAAAGCATAAAGATGCCATACTTAGAAATACAATAATATTAATAAAATATATGAAATTTGGTATGCTATTTTGTGACTATAAAGTGCAACCACAAAATTACACCAAATTTTTGAATATATCGATTGGGAAAAACTCCTCTGAAACACAAATTCGATTTTCAGATACTAATAACCGTAAGCCAGGGATTAATTTGCAAATATCTTGCCAAGAATGTCACGATGGATTCAGTAAAATTATTACATGCATGACAAAAGTGAATATTTTGTATCTATTGTAAGTGATAACCCTGCGAGGCGTTCTTTGCGACAACACTTTTATAGAGAGTTTGCGAAAAGGTTTTGGGTTGACTCGCTCTCTGGTTTTAAATGAGGATTCTTTGTTGAATGATCAAAAATCTATTTTAAATAAAGATGAATGTATATGTCAAAGATGAATGTATATGTGTATATTGGCACTCTACAGGTCAAACCTTTTGAAGCGCTTCTCAGTTCAGCTTGGATATACTTTGGACGATGGAACCGTGTACCTCGCAGCCCATTTTTGAAATTTTTATTAAAATTTTAATTAATTAAAAACATTAGATTTTGATGTTTCCTTTTGTTATGATTTCTGGAAATATTCCCGCGCAAAAATGATTTTTACATCGTTTTAATGTCCAAAAAATTATCTTTTCAATGATGCCAATTTAACTGCTGCATGATTCTGTAATCTAGATTTAATTTTTAACAATTTTTAAGTGTATTTTACAACAATATTTTCATTCTTGTGCATGAAATCGAAATCGTTTTCATTGTTTCGTCAAAAATTTAACTGCGCAATTTTTTTTCCATTATGGAAGTTAAAGAAGGGTTCTTTTTTTTCATATCTATGTAATTTATAGGACGAATAAAAAAAAGGGAAGTTATAAGTCGCTATATAAATTTAAAAGATAAACTTGACATAATATTGCTATGATGGTGTGAAACTAGTTTCCTTAGAAAAGTTTATATACACAATAAATAGAACGTATGTAAGCCATTTTTAACAGCTTTGATGTCAGACATATTTGTCAGAATCATGGACATAGAATTTTAACTAAATAATTTAACTGAAATTAAATATAACGAATGTGTTCGGGGACCCAGTTGGTTGCCAATGGTAACTAGTACTACAATAAATTGTTATTTTATAAAATCTACTAATGCATTTTTTTTAATTATCTGAAGTTAATTCTTTCTAATTCTTTAAAAAAAGTTTGAAGAAAAGAAATTGCTAAGATTTTTTCCAATGGACCATTCTTAAGACCTGAGAATGATAGATGTTAAAGTTGGATTTATTCTTTTTCACAATTGCTCCAAATTATTTTCTGCTTCATATTTCCTTCTAAATCGTGAAAGTCTTTATTTTATTGTAAGCTGGGTTAAACTTATGTTCTAATCTAAGACGCTATATTTTCTAATTTATCTGTTGAGATTGCATTCTAGTTTATGTAGTCTCTTTTTAGTTCGTTTTCCTATCTGATGATTAGAATAAAAAACAGTGCTAATTCGTGGAAAAAAAGGCATCCGATAAATGTAAGGTGAAAGAAAGCAGTACACAAAGTATGGTACAAGACTCTTTATTCTACACGAAAGAATGAATACAGAGTATAAAACAAATTCGAAACCTTCACAAGAACAGCACTTGTTGCCACCATTAGGCAATTGGGACAGCTTAAAGTACTCAGACAGAACACGCGGGATATCAACTCTCAACTAAGAGATTTCGCTCAACAATTACTCTCGATTCCAATGCTGTTACTCTCGTCACCTTCATTTTTGTTTGTCGCCACTTTCATCGCCAATAAATTAAGTTATATAATAAAATCATTTTGCATTTGTAAAAACGTCTGCAGATAATTTATTTATTTAAATTTGACTGGTGCGTACAATATAAGGGATCCATTTTTATCGTGTTCCAGTAGCTACCGGGTGTCCCAAAACTGACCGATGGATTTTTGAAAACAAACAAGCAACAACGACAAGAAAAAAAGATGAAAAATGATAGAAATATACCTTTTTCCGCCTCCAGTTTGAAAAATAAGGAGATTTTATCCCGCCAATTTGCAAATTTAGTTAACTTCGCCTACAGCAGTTCGCACTTCAGGCGATCTTCAACAGATGTAATTAAAAGGAAGCACTTGAGATTGCCATTCTGTATATCATTTTTGCCTCAGATTGCACTCAGTTGCTGCAAATAGGAGCGACATGAAAACATCGTTCTTGAATTTATGAATTATGCAACAGTCCTTGCAATATTTTCATACTGGTTTTTATTTTTACTAATTTTGTATCGCCACCTGTCGTTTTTCCCCCCTCCAAAATCCATCATTTATTTTCGGGACAAGGTGTTTTCTAAGCCATTTAACGTAGGTATCCACTTCAAAATGCAAAATGCTCAAAATCATTTGAGAAATAAATTATTTGAGTCATTAAATGCACGGATAAAAAATGTCAATGTTGAATTTTTTTTTACATAATTCTAGATTTTATTACTCATAATCATAATGTAGATAAAGTATGATTTTAAATTAAAGAAAAATCGAAATTGATTCAAGAAGAATTAAATTTTATTATTTTAAACCATGAACGGGGGAGTAGAGAAAGCGCTGTGCAATGATTTGATGACCTTGTTCCAAGTTATCATTAAAATATTTAAATCCCGTCTAAAACAGTGATAGTCATAAATTCATAATTGCAACTGTTTTAATCTCAATTAGCTCAAAATATTGAGTGATATTCCTTCGATGTTGTTCGATATTCTGAATGCTGACCAATATTTGGAAGATATCGCAACAAAGTAGTTGGGCATTTTGTGCTAATAGGGATCTCCAAAGTGGAACCTTTATTATGAAAAACGTTGCTTTATAAATACGTTATCGATAAAATTATTAATAAAGATTGGAAATTGTGGAATTGTCAAAACCTTTAGAGAAGTTTTACAACAGAAAATAATACCCATCCCTCATTCAGTCAGGATTGGAGTACTTGAGATATATAAGTTAATACATAATACATTTATATAAGTTAATACATAATACATTTTATACATTTATATAATACATTTATATATTTTATATAAGTTAATACATAAACTACAATACAATGATGTCACAGTTCAAAGAAATCGATAAATCGATTGTATCGATTAAGTTCCTGATGTGAGTCTGCATCAATACTTTAATAAAGTGAATTTTTTTAACCATAAGGTTCAGGACAAATCCTGGGATAACTCTAGGATAGATTCATTGTTCTTCGGACTCTTTATTCTAATTCTGTAGTATACTTCTTTAGAGTGAAGCCAGCTGTAAGAATTATCGAAAACAATTGTATCTGAAAGAAAATGGAACCTCAGTGTAGTAGTGATCTATTTTTTTACATGAAAAACGGAAAAACATTTACAAAACAAATCAAAAACAGTAAAAAGTTAAAGAATATTTATTCTTTTAGTGACGTTGCAGACGATGTGTTGAATTTCAAGAATTTATAATTAGACATTTCTTTCCTTCTATGTGTGTCTCAACAGGATGCATCTCATATATGAGGATAGGAGCCTTCTGTAATTTCGTTATAAATGCTTCATATATGAACTCATTAAGGATGTGGGATCGAGTTATCTTCACTGAAATGGCGAGGTGCATCTTTAACGGCAAAAAATGTACCGTTTCCTGTGATGAGCCTTAGGATTCAATCTTAGTTTCTTATTAAATACTATCATGAAGACAGTCATAAAACATCCAAGAGAACCAACTTGCAGGCGCGTTAATTCTGACATAGTTTATTTTTAAAACTCCATATATTTTATCTATATTATTTAACTCCATATCTTTAATTCCATATATTTTATCTATATTATATCCATATTTTTTTATCATCGGAAAATTATATTTTCCAATTTAGCATAATTTCATATTATTAATAAAGCCAGCGGCAGTGGTTTTTCAAAATTTCCTCACATACCCTCTAATAAAGGCATTATCTTCTACTCCCGCATAAAATTGTTAATTTTGACCAAGGCCATCAATAACACGAGTAATCAATTTTTTTTCTTCTTTTTCTTTTGCGCATTTGAGAATTTTGCTCTATCTGGAACATTAAAGAAATCAATATTTTTGTATTAACAGCATGACATTTGTACACAGTCGTTATGTTTAATGAATCCTTGTCTTGGATTTCGGAGATTAATCGCCTACATGCAGTTAATACACAAGTTCAGAAAACTTAATATGCATTATAAAAATTCAATACTTTTTCCTACCATATAAAACCAAAATTTGATATAAAATTGTAATTTTAGTCACAACATCACATAGCAAATCTCATTTATTGAGTTATTACATTTTTGAGGTATCGTGCTTACATGCAAGGGAATGTACACAACAACAGATGTCAAAATTTGAAAGAAGTCTACACTTTAAACCCTAAGCCTTTGGTTAAGTTTGCGATCTTTGGTGATTATTTTCTGACATATGGTTGATAAAAAAGTACGCGAAAAGCAAATATGTATTTTAGACATCTTATAACCTGATTGGAATCACAATTTAGTATAGAACTGCAGATAGATTTTCAAGATTACATACAAAATTTTATTTATTCTTTCCGATTTTGAATTATTGGATTTAAATTCACGCGAAATGACAGATCAAAGAACGGACAATCTCTGAACGTATTTATTCCTAATATGATACATGTTTACAATAGATATACTAAATCTAATTACCAAATTTTATCTAACTCTACATTTTATAGTAATTATGTTCACTTGTACGCGGAAGAAGAAGTCAGACAGACAGATTTATTCTAGATGGAATTCGTTCAAAATTTAATAAAAATGTTTAAATTTGTTGAAAAGGCCGTATACTAAATGCCAAGTTTTCCTTTCATATTAATCGGTGCATCATAAAAGAAATTAAATTGTTTCCTTCTATTGAATGATATTTTTTGTTAATTGATTTTAATAAAATTTTTGTCTTTATGATAATTTTCATTTTTATTAAATTTCAGTTTTATTCCCCATTACATTTAATAATTAACTTGACCAGATACTGATAATTGATATTATTAACATTAATTTATCAATGTGAATGGACTTTGATAAACAATATTTTATCACAATAAATGAAAACTCCCTTTTAAATAGCACCTTAATTAAAAAAGAAAACTTCTTAATACTATCATGTATCAACTTCTTAATGTATCACTTCTTAATACTACTTGTAGACAAATTATCTAAATCAATCACCGAAATTAGTATAGTTAATGAAACTAAGGGTTATGCCGAGATTTCATTTTGAGAAAATTATGGTTAGAAGGGGACAGACGACCATTAGTTATGTCTTTAGATATCATTAACTTTCAAATTTATTAAAAAATAACAGTGATTTTTATTCAAGGATTAATTCTTTGATTTGATCAATTATTTTAAATGTATAATTTCTTCTAGATAACGACACATTCAGTTTTACAATTTTTCGAAAAATGTTAAAGAGGAAGGAAAAAAAAAGATATAAAAATGGAAATCTACTAACAGTTGCCTGTTTTTTCACATAGAAAGCACCCTTTCTCTGGTTCATCACTTGTATCCATTCTTTCTTTAGGGATGAGTTCGACAGTTTCAAAGATTTCTAGGGATTCCCCTCTGAAGAACAAAGAGAAATCGATGTCTCTGTCCTTTGTTTCAAATTCCCACTCGAGATACGAATTCTCCTCTTCTACTTTGACTGTTATTTCTTCTTTGGAGAATGGCAAAACAGTGAGTTTTTCAACATCAGACTGCAAAGCTAATTCTCTGTTTCTTCTTTGTTTTTGGTACGTTTTGGGAATGGTTTGACCACGAACGATCTTTCAAGGAAAAAAAAACCAACGGAAATATATTATTATTTTTTAAATTATTTAAAAAAGATCAACATATGTTTTTAAACTTATCAATACATCATTGAGACGTAATAATTCAAATTCTTAAGTGTTTTATTTTTAATTCAGAATTGAAAATAGATATAAAAAGGACTGCCGAAATCTTTACATTGTTTGAAAAAAAATTGACTCTACAAAAATGCATCATTTGATGGTTTTTTTTAATTTTTAGATCAGTAATATATGCAAAAATGTCAAAAATCAGAATTTCTGTTTCCTTTCGCTTTTTGGAGTTAATTAAGATGTTCAAATCGCCGAATAAACTCATGAGAGTTCTGATGTACATGAAGAAGGAACAATTAATGCTTCAAACTACCCGTCTTTATTTTTTTTTCATATATCAAATAAAATAACAATGAATTACAATCAAATTTGAACAAAACTGATTTTTTAAGAAATAAATTTGTAAATTTAAAATTAATTGGCACATTGCAAATGAATTGTTACTCAACACTGTTTGAGCCATGTGTCATAAGTCATTTACTACTCGTACCTTTATCTTTGTTTTAAATTAGCGCTTTCTTTTAATATAATAATTTCTTTTTTTTACCAGCAATTTTCCAAAATTATTTGATATCTCGATTTATTTTGTTTATTAGTAGGTAATTTGGAAATGGATTCAATTTTTACACAACAATAAAACTACTGTTGAAAATTATGCAAAAATGCATTTTAAAAAATATCGAAATTCGATATTTGAGGAAAAACAATGCAGAATATTTTTTTCTTGGAGTTAAAAGATACAAAAAAATGTAGCTATTAATCTGTCTTCATTCAAGTTCGTCTTATCAGCCTAGGTGTATTTTAAGGTGTGCTTGTTTAATAGAATAAACAAGGAATACCAAAATGCCAGCAATTTGATAAATTTAATTCAACATTTGATAAAGGTCCATATTTTAAATGTTCAAAATCTGCACCAAACTTCCTTTATCGATTTCATTTACTGCGTTCTTGTGTAATAGCATTTAAATGAAAACCAAATTTTGATGCTGACCTGCACTTTTGACGCTAAATAAGGATACCAGATTTCATCCATATAGTTTTCTTTTGCTATCGATTTCACCTGTACTCAGATAGTAAGCAGGCTAGGTTTTCTTTGAATGGAGTTGGTTAAAGTTTTTTCAAAGATCTATGAGTTTGATGTAATTAAATTCCAAATATCATCCCACTAGTTAAAAAATATTTAATTTATATTATCCACAGATTAAAAAGTATTCTAAAATGTGTTTTTCCTATTCAGCTGAGATAACAATACTTTCTTTTTCATACATTTCGTACATATCACTGACTCTCCAATCAGCTCGAAGGCATACGGATAAAGAAAACCGAATGACCGGATCTCCGTAACAACAACACTGGCGGGAACTGTGGTTGAATCCTAAGGGCCATCACCGGCATCGGTACAACTCTTCCCGAAGTAAGTAAGTCCGGTCATCGATGGGAGGAGCCAGATCCATCACCTATTTATGTACCTATCAGGGTGTGGCGAGCTCCAATCACCATACCAGAAGCATCTCATCCGTTTTTCGAGGTGCCCCGATGGGGAGAGGGGGGATTCGTATATGAATAAGTGAAACCTGTCCTATATTTTAATTTGCTTATGGAACTGTTTCATTGCTGATTCGGAAAGGTGACTCAAATTAAGCTTAATACTCACAAAGGATTTGCAGAATGGATTTCCGTCCGGATCTCTCTTGTTCCCTCCGAGATAAGCTGGCAATTCATCCGCCTCAATAAATTCCAACAAGGTTTCCTTCCAACCATCTGGATGAAGTGAAGATTCAATGAATAATTAATAATTTAATGAAAAGAATTTACTATTTCCATATATTTTATTTGAGAAAAAAAATCATAAAGTATGTGTTAGGTATGTCATAAAATATTGTTTTGTGTAAATACTTCTACATCTTTAAGAACAAGAAATTATGAAAGTCATATCTGTTGTTGTTCATCTCCAAGAAAAGCAGAGGTACACTGAAGAGGCAGAAAAACTGGTATAGCAAGTCGTATGCAAATAATGGAGGTGGTCAACCAATCAGCGTAATCCGAGGCGTTTGACAGTGCATATAATAGACAACAGATGTGTGAGGAGGTTATTATTATCTTCCTGTTACAAGAGCAGGTTATCAAGATTTAAGTGATTTTTCAACGGGGACTAATCGTCAGCGGACGAGAGATGGGGCACAGCATTCTGAAGTAGCGATGCAATTTGGATTTTCATGCACGATCATTTCAAGGTTGTACCGCTAATATCAGTTTTCCGATAAAATTTAAAATCTCTAACAGAATTGTGACTAGAAAAAGACCTTGACAGAACGGGATTATCGACGGCTGAAAACAATCGTTACACGCGACAGACATTCAACACTTCCTCAGATTGTTGCGGATTTGAATGCAGGCCCATCAACAAGTGTTAGAGTACGTACTGTGCAGTTAATACAGGATTTCGCAGCCGCAGACCAATTTGTGCACCATTGTTGACTTAGTGGTACAAAACTGAACCTTACCTTGGCTCACCACACCGTCATCGGATTCTTACTGATAGGGAAAACGTTGTCTGGTCTTTTGCCACAGAATATCCCCGAACTTGGAATCTCTAGGATTCCCTGTCGGTTGAAAGGATATACGTGGGGGAATTTATTAAGAGAAAAAATATGCATAAAAAGACATAAAATAACAATATACACATAAAAAGACATAAAATGACAATATACACATAAAAAGACATAAAATAACAATATACACATAAAAAGACATAAAATAACAATATACACATAAAAAGACATAAAATATCATCAATACGCATAAAAAGTAACTATATACAATATTATAATGAGGAAGGAGGTGTTCATTAAGGATTGTGAGTAGATGAAATCAATTGAAGTTAATATATTCTGAAGAAGAGCTTGGTTGAGAAATGGAACGAAAATTTATACTGGGTTTGGGTCTGGAGAAATCAATTCCTCTTTCTCTTGTAGGAACCACACAAGATTTCTAATTTTAACCTTGGACGTTAACTTGGTCATAACGTTGGTCCACCAGATATTTTCTAGCTCGTGGGTGGGTTTTTTGAGATGAAAAGATGTGGTGAGAGGGCAGCTAGTAGCATAATGAAGGGGATCGTCTACTTCGAAGCAGCCATATTAATCCGAACCTTTCATATTAAATCTCTTGAAATATGAAGGGAAAGGGCCATGGCCAGTTGTAAAGATAATGTCAAGCCTATTCCAAGATGATGGGTTAAAAGACACTTTCGAGTTGATTTGATAGATGTTTCTGCCAGTTGAGCCATTGTTCCATTCTTCTTACCATCGTTATAGGCTCAATTCATTTAAAATACTTTTCAGATGGCTTTTAGGAGCTGGGTATTGAACGGGCGTACCTGCAGAAATGGCCTGTTTGGCTAGGTAATCTGCAATGTCGTTTCCGTTGTGGCCCACATGTGCTTTAACCCATCCTAACTTAATAGAAGGTTGGGGGAGCAGAATGGCTTGAATTTCCGGAACAATTGGGTTTGAGGTGGAAAATGAGCTGATCGCTTTTAAGCTGGACTCGCTATCACTCCATATTTTAGCGTTATGATCGAATTTGATAGCCCATTTACCTGCGTTGACTAATTTGATTATCAAGATATTGCATGATTTTTCTACGGAGATTTGAAGGTGATGCTTGTCGGTCCAGCACGTGAGGATTGAGAGAGCATCCTGGGCGGCTGATTTCAATTTTGCTCTTGTTCATTCGGCTACTACAAAAACAAAGTCGTCTGCAAATGCCTGGAGGTGAATGTTAGGTGCCCATTTTTCAGAAAGAATTTCGTTTGCGACAAGGTTCCAAAAAACTGGTCCAGAACAAGATCCTTGCGCGCAATCTTTCTGCTGTGACCAGGTGGCAGTGCCTTGAAACGTTTGAAGAAGGACTTCACTATTTTCTAGGACATCTTTAAGTTTTTCTGTAGTTTCCAAATTGAATTTAAGTTTATCGAGGTTATTGCGGATGGAAGAGAATTGCACATTATCGAAAGCTCTTTGGATGTCTAAAGAAATTACTAGGGTGTGTTCGTTTTGCTGTTTGAAATTAAGATTTTTTTCCCGTTAATTGCTGTATTGCGTGGTCTGTCGATTTTCTGTTAATAAAACAAAATTGGTTTGGATGGAGCAAGTCATTTACTATGAGGTGATGATTAAGTCTCTGTAATAGGAGTTTCTCAAGGGTTTTGCCAATGGTGGGAAGAAGAGAGATGGGGCGATAAGAACTGATGTCTGTTTTGTTCTTACCCTTCTTGTGAAACAGTATTATCATTCCTTTTTTGAGAGGATATTATCATTCCTTTTTCTCCACACCCCTTCTTGAAGAGGGCGTGGAGAATATCCGGAAAGTTCTTGTTAATTTCTTTCAATATTATATTGTCTATGAAGTCAAAACCTGGTGCTTTTTTAGGCGGGGCTTTACGAAGGACTTCTTTTATTTGGTCTAGGAATTAATTCGTGCGGTTTTTAATAAAAAAATTAAAGCTTTATTTCAAAAGTAAAATACATAAATACGTTATCAAAAATATTGTCCATCGCTAGCCACTACTTTCCCCCATCTTTCAGGCAATTTATGAATTCTGTGTTGAAAGAATTCTTCACTTTTCGACGCGATCCAATCAGAGATCCATTTTTCAATATTTTCTGAAGAACTGAATCGCTGTCCCAAGCAAATCGTTATTCATGCAATCAAACAAGTAGTAGTGTGAAGGAGCAATGTCTGGTGAATACGGCGGGTGGGGTAACACTTCCCATCCGACATTTTCCAAATATGTTTTGACCGCTTTTGCGACATGTGGTCGAGCGTTATCATGCTGAAAAATAAGTTTATTATGTCTGTTATCCCATTCTGGTCGTTTTCTGGCCAGAGCTTGTTTCAAACGCATCAACTGAAGTCGATATAGTTCTCCATTAATAGTTTCACCAGGTTTCAGAAGCTTTAAATTTTTTGGCTGTCCAGGTCGTTCTTGGTCTCCCAAGCTGTAATCACCACTTTTAAATCGTACAAACCACTTCTGACACGTTCGCTCAGCTAGAGCAGGGTCACCATAAACTTCCACTAAAATACGATGACCTTCAGTAGCACTTTTCTTCATGTTAAAGTAATGAAGAAGAAACCCCGCAAAAACACTTTATCAGGCACAAAATGTGACATTTTGTTGAATAAAAATTGTTGTTGTTTACGCTTAAACCAAATGGCATATCCTAAACTAGATGCGCAATAACAGTAGTTTTAAATGCATGTTTGAACAAACGAAACTATGGGACAATAAGCTAGTTACGCCATCTCTTGTAAAACCGCACGAATTAATTCCTAGACTAAATATTTCGTTTTTTGCAAATGGGGGTTCCGGAATGAAAGGACTATTTGGGATTTCGGGAAGTGCAGTATCTTGGGCTGGAGGGTAAAGAGCCTTGATGATTTCTCGGGCGAATGTGTTAATTTCCACTACGTTGGAGTTCCCCAAGAGCTTGAAGAGTTCTGAAGGTTGTTGGGTGTTTTTGATGCATGCGTTATATAGTATACCGTATGAGTTTGTAGAATCGGTGCAGAGATTATGAAAGGAGGATCGTTTTGCTTTTTCAGTGGCCTTTTTGAATTCTTTTCTTTGATTATATTTCTTTAAAATGTTGTTTGAGAGACCCTTGTACTCTTCTTCTTAATGCCCTGAGTTCCTTTCTCTTAATTTCGAGCTCCTGTGTCCACCAGTTGATGCTATGTTTAGTCTTGACATTTTTTACCTTGTAAGTTGCTTTGCATGCCTTGAAGATTGCATGCCTTGAAGATGCCCCTAAATTAAATGTGGCTGCCGAGAGATCTTCATGATTCTGAGAGGAGGCTATTGAGTTGAGGAGCTCTCGGATTTTTGTTCTGAGTTGCTGAATCATTGTACTGTGACCGCCATATGCTTTTTTAAAACGGTAGTAGCTCGAGCCTTTGCGTTGAGAGGAGATATGACTTTTGATGTATTTATGGTCACTTAGAGAGTAATCTTCGAGGAAGCACTTTTCCAGAATATATTTACTTCAATAGATTTCATTTACTCATGCTCCCCACCGAACACCTCTTTCATCATTATAATATTTTATAGTTACTTTTTATGTGTATTGGTGTTTTTTTATGTCTTTTCTTGTGTTTTTTGTCTTTTTATGTGTATTTCTTTTATCTTATTAAATACTCCCACGTATATCCTTTCAACCGACAGGGAATCCTAGAGATTCCAAGTTCGGGGATATTCTGTGGCGAAAGAAAGAAGTTACAGATTGAGGCAATGTATGCTCCTTTGACGATTGAAAGGTCTGGCCAGCCTTTTCCATTGTTAGTTTCAAAAGTAGGTGGATAATTTTTGTCGTTTAGGAGAAACAAATAATTTGCTGCGATGAGATCTTCCACTAAAGATCCTCTGGCATTTTCATCTCTGTATCCCCAGATTCTACTGTGAGCATTAAGGTCTGCCCCGATGAGAACCATTTCCGTTCCGATGCTCTTGAGAATAATATCAAGGTCTTGTAAAGTTTCTGAAATGTTTGAATGTGGCGAAGAATAGGAGGTAATTATTGTCAGTGGGCCTTTATCCATTTGTATTTTAATTGCTGTGGAGTTATCCGTAGAATGAAGAAAAACCAGGCTTCGGCAGGAAGGAAGGGCGATCAAACCTGTTTTTTGGTTGTTGGAAAGCCATTGATTCCATGAAGGTGGAATTCCTGTGATTTCCCCCTCATTTATGTAAGGTTCTTGAACGAGTATTATATCTGGAAGATGGGCCATGGCCGTTTTAGCCCGGATTGAAGTAGCTGTTTTTGATTTGGCTAAGTTGATTTGAAGGATGGTTAGAATAAGGTAGGATGAAGACTTAGAAAGCCAGTTGAAACTAGTGAAGGAGTGAAGAAAAGGCTGTTGTGATGTAAATGGCGTAGAGCTTGAGTTGGAGCAATTATTGTTATTCATACTGTAGGGTCATTCGGTACCTTGCTATTTCTTTCAAATATGTGGGACATCTATTGTGTGAGGACGAATGGTCGATGTTTAATCGTGCACCTTACTGCGTATTTTCTTCAGGGCATTTAATGCATGATTCCAAGTGGTTTCTGCAGTACTTAGTTTGATGCTCATGGCCACAATGAGCGCAGTAAGGCTTCGATGACAAACATTTTGTCTGGATGTGTCCATAGCGTTGGCACTTGAAGCACCTCCGTACGCTGAAGTGTTCTTTAATAGAGTGTGTTTTCCAATTTATGTGAACCTTCTTCTAGTTAAGTAAAGTTTTGATATACTCCGGCCTTCCTGAGATTACCAAGTGACTGCAGTCCCCTCTTCTCTTGATTCTAAAGCTCGGCTTCAGAGAATCTTTGGGAGCTCCGATGGTGAGTTCCAGTACTTCCAACATCTGCGATCCCATTTGGGATATCATATACGATGCATCTAGGATGCCTGGTTGATGGTATTTTGCATTCGATTGTTTCAGCTAGACTCTGGTTTCCCTGAATCATCTGGATTAATTTATGCGCTCACTCTTCATCTGAGCAATCGACTGCGATCCCCTTGTTCATAAGAGGTCTAACTACATTGATGGCCATTTTTTCTTTCGTTGGTTTTATGTTTTCTTCAACCAGCTTTTTAACATTTTCTTTGCTGTTCTCTTTGCGAAGCAGCAATACTGTGTGGACTTGTTTTGGGGCTTCAGCGTATCTTTTTGATGGTTTCACTTTTTCGTTTGTTATGGATTCTTCTTCAGCTTCTTTTTCCTCCTTTTCTCTTAGAATATTACGTAGATCACCGAGAAGGGCAAAGGCCTTTACTCTTTCATTATCATTTAGCCTAAACTTATGATTTGCTTTTTTCCCCATCAAAAGTTCGGATTCATCGAAAAGAAAGTCTCTTTTGTATACTGCAGTATTTCCCACTGCTTCGATTGATCCATTCGTGCAATTTTCAGTTATGGGTTTATCAGCCGATTGTGAGTTAGTTGGGTTATTCACAATAGGACTGAGATCACCGACATTGGTACGGACAGAAATTTTGTCTGTCATAATTGCAGCTTTTCCCGAATTAAATGAAAAGTTCTTGTAAATTATATATATATATAAATACTGTAGAAAAGTCGAAGATTTACAGAGAGTAGAAACAGCCGGTGCAGAGGCCCTCAACTTTGGTAGAAGTGTGCTAAAGAAGTCTCAATTGTATGTTCTGGATAATCTAGGATTTTTTTTATATAAAATGAATGGGAGGGAACGAGAAAAAGAAATATTTCTCTCCTTTTTTTGGAGAGATTTAAGACACGGAAGATCAGATGTGGTGTTACAATTTTTGCAGGGTCCTACAAATGTATTGAAGCATTCAAAAATTAGAAAAAAGGAAAGAGTTTATGCTAAATTGTTCATGTCGCGGACATTTGTGAACGGTTTGCTCATGTGTTGGCTCCGCACCCAGAATTTTTTTTAAAAAACTGTATCCTGGTCTCCGTTTCGCAATTAGAACTTTTTGGGGAAAAGAATTTTTTTTAGAACTTTAAAATGCTAATAATTTGAACTTTTATCATGGATGACATGCATGGGCAGGTATGATTTTTGGAGGTGGGTACCAGTCAGAAGGAGAGAAGTAGGGGTATTTGAGGAAACAGACATAACCTCTCCGTAAATTAAGTTGGGTAACCCGGACTTAAGGCGTACAGGAAAATTTTGAGAATGTAACAAGGTCGAGCTACTGGAATATTACTTGTAACGGTGTATAAGAGAATATTAAAGATTATGATAGGAGAATGTTATTCGTTAATAAAAATAACCCTTTGATTAAGTAACCTGGACTTAAAATATTTTTGATATATTGAAAATGCGTCGAGGTTATGCCATTGGAATATTACCTGTAATGGTGAAAAAAATTAATATAGAATGCGGAGTATTAAAAATAACGTAAAGAATAGAATGTTAAAGTGATGCTGGAATTATGTATGAGAAACTAAGATTTAAGATTTTAAAAATGAAGGGACGAAATATAAAGAGAGGAAGAAAATTAAGAGGGAAAACAGTAAAATAAAAGTCACTCGCTTGTTATTTGAAAAGAGGATTGCAAAAGAGAAGGCAAGAGTTTTGATGTGTTTACAGCCTCGAAATAATTTGTATGAGTAAAGTTTACAATATATAAAACGAAGACTGCAATCTGCTTGAACAGGAGTGTTTCAGGTAAACCGAATTAAGTGCCCAAAGGATTAAACGTTACTGCCTGCTTCGCCATCTCACGGATCCGAAAGTTAAGCAAAGAATAACAATGAAAACAAAGGGGAGAGAAGAAAACCAAACTTGACCCCTGACTCCCAATGTAGCCGAGACGGCTGTACATTCAGACATCCACAGAACGGTGGAGCGGCCGAAATGCAACCTGTTTATTTTCTTCCCCTTTTCTCAGCAGGGTCCTAAAACGGTGCGGGACGATTTTGTCTTTGTAACAGGGGTTGCTTCCGTTCCCGCTATCAGTGTTGATTGGTGCTTCCAGAAAGTGTTTGACCTGTTCGCCAGCCACTAAAATCTCTTGCTAAAATGCCGGGTAATCGGAAAGTCTTAACCCAAAAAGAAATTAATAAAATAATCTTAGAAGATTCAGATGAATCTGATTTGATGTAAGTGATGTGGAAGATGCTGGATTTGACACTTCAAACTCTTTTCAAGAAGAAAATATTTCTACTTCGTTAGAGAATGATTCTATTAACGAAGACGATATTGAAGTTTCCGAAAATAGGTAAATCGAGGCAGATTATTGAATGGATATCAAATTTGATAGTAAATAAGATTATTTCCATTCCACAACCCCTTATTCTTCAGCAGTAATTTGACTACAGGAGTAGGGCGATACGAGTACTCTCCCCACGCTGCAAATGAACTCTTGACCGCAAGAAAGGGGGGGGGGAATGCTCGTCTATCGTTTATACTTTCGGCCGTTTTGGATATTAAAAGAACTGCATTTCAAAGAGCAAAGGAATTCAGAGGGTTAAGTACTAAGAACAACTAATTAAAAGAGTAAAATACTTAATTTCCGAAAGTTCATATATATAAAATGCCTGTATACGCAAGACTAAGATAGAAGTATATTTACGCCTGATTTAAAGCGAAAAGCTTGGATTCCTTTATTTACACGATAGCGTCCACTGCGCCTCCATTTTTAGGATGTGGCGATCGGGGGCAAAAACGGTACATTACATTGGAAATATGCAAAACATGTACATGTAAGTTATATCAAAAAACTCAGAGAACACAATTAAGTTGAGTTAAAAGATTAAAAAGAATGAAGTTAAAGACATGGTGATAGTATAATAGTTGAAATACTATATTAACAATGTATATATGATAGTGTGCGAATGCTTTGTTTACATACGAGGGAGACGGGAAAGGGGAAAAAGTTATCCGATGGTTGTCTGAGTAGCAACTTTTCAAAAAATGATATAAAATTAACAAAATTCATAAGGGTAATGATATGGATACGATTTTATT
>JAPMOR010068066.1:85295-99223 GCA_026543865.1 Argiope aurantia | reverse complement strand
GAAAGATTGAAACTGTTGTGTAACTGTAGTATACATGTGTATAGCACAAGTTGAAGGAGAATTAAGAAAAATGGCAAGAAGATCAATGATGTTGAGGTGTGACCGAACAAGCATGCGTTAATATATTAGTGATATATTTTTAATTCGATTTTTTTTCTATATTATTTAACCAATAGTTTATCAATCAGGTGTAAAATCTAAATAAATGAATTTTTATCGGATAGAGTTTATTGAAGACAATAATTATTTGAAAATATGAATATATGTTAAGCGTTGCATTACGCCACTCTTAAGAAAGCAAAATTAATACCAATTAGAACTGTGATTTAAATATTTGCGGAACGGTTTTTTTTTCCTGTAATTAGCATCAGAAAACACAATAAAATTATTACTTATTTTATATCAATTTTTTATTGCAGATTTATGATATTAATATAAATCGGAAGAGTTTCTCTATTATTGATTAATGATTCCAATTACGATTACCTCTTTATCTGTGACAGAAAAATAAGTTCTAATTGTAACAAACTATTGAGCTTAGTTTCAAATAATGTATCTTCGGAATACAAAAGGCTCATGATAAAGCAAAATGCAATTCACATTTAAATCATATACGTGTAAAAATTTCTATTTCACATATCATACAGCTTCCATATATCATTTCAAGCATTTCTATTCATATATCTTCATAATTGGAAGCTAAAACAACAAATGTAAGTCATTTAAGTGTCATTTCTCATGTTTTTATTTTTACTTCCAAGCGGTGTCAAACATGTCCGTCTGACATCTAAAAAAATTTTATTCTACTACAATGTTTCTTGCATTCGGGCTGTTCTTTATTTTTCCCTAAATAGATATTGAAAAGTATTATTAATTTCAGCAAAATATCTAAAAAAGTAATCGTAGCAAATCTCATGCAGAAGAAAGCATTTAATAAGGAAAGATAAGTAAATATTCTTTTAAACACGTCTACCTGCAGTACTAACCGCAATATGGTACGAGAAAAATTACTTACTGGCTAGCTTGTTCTGTTGAATATATCAGCATTTTTTTTTTTTTTGAAACCGCAAAGTAACTTGATAATTAAGTGAATATTTATTTCATGATGATGATCTAAATATGGAAAAAACCACACGTATGATTGATTTCAGTTTCTTTTATCCAAGCCATGATAGCAGTATCAAATGCCTCTGGATTAACTTTTGTGAATTACATATCTCCTAGGCCCCAATTATCTTTCTTATATATTTATTTGAGGCAAATTCTGTTTCTGATTACAAAAATATGTTCTATCTGTCTCTACATTTCCAAAGAAGCTTTCCATTTTTAAGACAGGTACTTAGAAAATTTAATGTCAATCAAAAAATATTAGCTTGTGTTAAAAAATAAAAAACCTTTGAAAAAAAACTGATTTTGAATTAATATCAACTAAGTCAAAAGTATTACATATGTATTACAGCTCATAAAACAGCGGGAACAGTCTCCCAAAAACTTTCTCGCATACACTCTCCCATAGAACACCTTGCATGGCACTAGAACACAATAATGAGGAAATACTAATTTTTGGCGTGAATTTAGCATTTTTTTTTCAGAGTCGATCGTGAGATCCTTGGCGAGGTTTTTGGCGATTACTCACTGCCATAAAATAAATAGTATCCGAAAATCGAATTTGTGTTTTAGACAAATTGTTTCCTACCGATTGAAACAAAAATTTGGCACAAGGCTACACGTGTAGCCACAAAAGCACATACCAAAATTCATATATTTAGGTCATTCCGTTTTTGAGTTATCGCGTTAATAAGTTTCTGAAAATACAGACAGACTGACGTTCAACCCGTTGTTGGATTTAGCTCAAAACTGATAGAGGGTCTACACTATAGATGTTAAATCTATATATTAAATTTTATCTGTTTAACTCTCTTCGTTTTGTAGTTATCGCGTTAAATAGTATTCGGTCAGTCGGACAGACAAATTTCCTTTAAACGGATTTTGCTTAAAATTTGATAGAAATCTACGAATTTAATGTTCAGATCTCGTACCAAGTTTCATTCGTCTAGCTCATAGCGTTCTTGCAATTTCTATACTTTCTCTATATACGAGGAAGCAAAAAAATGATAGAAAAAGGTATATTTTCAATTTCTTATGTAAGAAGTATAGAGGAAATATTGTAATTATTAAAAAAAAATCGAACTCGAAATTTTAACAATTCTCCACATTTCAGTCCCCCATGAATCTGAAAAACACATTTTTGACATTATATATTGTTACGAAATTTTCTTTACCGGGGTTCGTTTGGATGGTGGAAGTGATATGGTGTGTAGAACGTTCAATCAGCAGACGGTAGTAGAAAATAAAACAACGACGTTTATTTACACGAAGACACACACAGGACAGCACAAAAGCGACAACTATATACAGCACAGAAGACGATTATCTTCACCCGAGACGTGTAGCATACAACAGCAGCATACAACCAGAATCTACTGCAGACAGTAGCGCACAGCTCAGTTCAGCACTAGCTTGACTCAGTCGCTTCCGACTACTCCGTCTTCTACTTCTCCGACTCTAACTACTGACTTCGTCGACTCGACTCCGCTGCTCTCGAACTCGGACTACTCCGTCGTCTCTGACTACTGGCTTTTCCGCTCCGTCTTCGGACTACTCCGTCGTCTCTTTTGGCAGCGGCGGCCGCTTCCTTTTATAGGTCTCAGGAGGCGGGGCTAGAAGCCTCTCAACCAATCAGGAACGTTCGAGGTGTATCTCGGTTCCTACTGGACGGATCGGGAAAATTCTCGAAGTTTCGGGTATTATCTATTTTGGCGCCAAAGTCGCCAAATTCGTCGCCAAATGGTCGCCAAGCTCTGGGACCTCCGACGCACACCTGGACTCCGTCCCATTCAGATGACTGTAAAACTTTCTTTCCAATGATGGAACAAACTATGCTGGGAAGCCGAATGGCAGGTTTGTAACAATATGTTTGTCTGCGAACACGATAACTCCAAAACTCTCTGAGCTAGATATCTGAAATTTGGTACATTGGAACTATGAACAAACTTGTAGATTTTTATCAAATTCCGACCGAAATCCATTCATATACTGTCTCTCTGGGCATTCGAGTCCAAATGAATTCGATAACTACAAAATGCAAAGAACCAGGTAAATAAAATTTAGCACAAAGATTTAGTATCTGAAATATAGATATTTAACAAATTTTTCAACCAAATTCATGAAACTGTTGGTCGTTTGTCTGTTTTTGCTTTTATATGCGTGTGAATGCAATAATTCTTAAACGTATTGACTTAAACCAATGAAATTTGATACATTATCTTGTAACCACAATAATAGTCCTGTGTCAAATTTTGGTGTCAATCTATAGGTAAAAAGATATCGAAAACACATATCCGCGCTATAATTTTAATAAAACTGCTAGATTGAAGTCAATTATTTATATTTCTTGCCCACCAATGCTAAGCAAATAATTCGCAAGTTCCCAAGATTCACAATTTTATGCAGAGGAAGTGGGATTAGACATTTATTGGAAGTTCGGCCCCTGCTAGTAAAACAAGTTGTTTAAATTGATTTTTAGTAGATAATATCACAGCTTCAACTTTCTATCCCTTTACTTTTTCATATATATATTAAAAGTGCTGATACTGATACTACTGGAATTAACTGATATGAAACATTTATTGCATCTGTTCGCTAATTCATTTATTAAATCCATTACGCATTCTAGTGGAAGAAAATGCAGAAAGCAATGGTTGGTTATATGTGATGTGATAATATTCAACTATCGTGATGTCACATAAGTTATGTGAAAAAATTCAAATCATTTTCACTTTTTTTTTCATCAAATACTGAGTGATTATGAAAAAAAAAAAACTTATCCCAATATGAGCTCGTAACTATCATACCGTTCACAGCAACGGGAAAATTTTTTTGATTCAAAGCATTTTGGGATAGGCACTTAAGAATCATATGAAAAACAACAGTTAAGTTCTATCAGTAACAGTTACAGTGGAAAAATGACGACAGCAACTTCTTTTTAGTGAAATATGTTCACCATAGCAAAAAAAAAAAGCTATGAAACCGTACCTGTAACACGAAAATCACCAGCACTATAGACAGATAAAGAAAAATAAGAGAAAATATCTAATAACAGCAGAGAAATAACAGGAAAAAACATTTTATTGTGTTTCACAAATTTTCTACTTGACCTGCTTCAACTACGATGACACTTAGCATGCAGCAGATGGTACCTAGAACCAAAGCAAGTGCCATGCCGAAAGGAATCTGTCGAACTTCACGTCTCTGTTAGGCCCGCCACAGTTGTTTTCTCTTCTTTTCTTAGTCTGTTTACCATTGGTGATGTTCTTGCTACTGATACCATTCTAACTCTATTTATTTACGAATTTATTACGAATTATTTATTATTTATTACGAATCAGCGAATGAAATTACCTTAGCATGAAAGGCAATATGCAATTTAAAGTATTTTATCCACACTCATAAGAATTTGATAGCAATATGATATAATGGCATTCGACTCCATTAGGAAGATTCGTGTTCACAATAAACAGAACAGATGTAACGCTATTAAAATATTAATGATTTTAATGTCTGTCCCTTTCTGATACTTAATAATGCTTTGTTGAGGAAAATATGAGCATTCGATTATGCATAAGAGATTAATTTAAATTAAGCACAAGTAATATTCAAGGCAAATCAGCTAATCACTAAAAACGGCTGAAAATAAATTATAAAATCGATTACAATGTATACAGCCTTCTGCCTTTATTTATTTTTTTCAGATGAAAGACTGGATTGGTTATAAATTTTAACTACTATACTTTTGCAAATATTTTTAAAATGTTACTTTTTATTATTTTTATCGTCTTTTATTTAACTCGTTACATGTTTGTAAAGATGAAATATTCTATTCGACTTTTTCCCCTAGTTGTCTTTATTTTTAAATTTGTTTTAATTGTGTATTGTCGATGACAATACATTACTTTAATATCTGCAGAATTTATTGATATGTGAAACAAACTGTGATTTCTATATCAATTATATTTCATTCCTGTGTCCCATTATTTCAATAAACGTACTTAAGAAAAAAATTCAGGGAAAAAAAAAGTGTCTGGATTCCATAATAATTATGATATTAATTCTAAAATAAAAAATACTTGAAATAAAACAATTTCTATTTTATTAAAACACAATTAATATTGTTTATAAACTTATTAAATTTACCTTCTCTTCATTTTCACAATCACAAATTCCTCATACTCGTTAAAATATCTTATATGAAATTTCACTGAGATTTACCCAAAAAAACATAATTGAAAATTTTTAGATAGCCCCTATCCTAAAGAAAATTCGTGAAGCATGAAGGCGTGACGTCAAATTAATGCAAGACGTCATACAGTATCATTTATATTGTGGCAGCACTCCTAACATTAAACAAAATAGAAAGTCTTTTTAAAATAAGGCATGCACATAATTTTGCAGAAATGGCATCTGTGCCTCCTTCGAAAGTTGCAAAATGAAGTTTACGATGTCTACAATGACGTGCATCCATTATTCTAAATCAGGAACTGATTATGCGAAGACGATTTTTCAGGTATGCTTTATACCTGTCGTCCAGATAGACGTAAACACATCACAATCGTTTGGACAATATTTTACCTTCTCCTTACACTCAAGTTAAGTAGGTACTCAAGAATCGTTTTGTTTTTATATAACGCTTTAAAAGATTTTCTGGTGAAAAGAAACATACTTATCGGTGTTGTCTGATTTTTTAGCAATTTCTGAAAGTTATGAAATCTTCTTTTCTTTGCCAACAGTTCTAAGAAATGTGAAAGGCCGTGAGAGCTTAGTAATAAGGTTTCAGTTTTAGAGCTAGAGGGCTTCAGATTCTAAACCCAAATCCAGTAAATATCCGTCGCGTATGTGGATCTGGTATAGACAAAATCTGATGTCTTGAGCTTGAAGTTACGGTTTGTGTAGTGCAGTAACTTGGATAGGGGAGTGTCAGCTGCAATGTCGTTCTCTATATCTGACCACGGTTCGTAATTTTAAAGTTAGCTTCAAAACAGTCATAGTTTTATTACCAAAGCAGGATGCTTTTATAACTAAATTTACCAAATTTAAACTCGGAAAAGCGTGCTTTTTTTTTAATATTTACTATTAATTTTTTTTTTATTTCACTTGCTTTTTAAAAATACTCCATCATCCTTTACTTTTTTCAAATATCGAAGATGAGGTAGTGTCGTTAGTCCGATTTTACCATTAGGTGACTATAAGAAAATCGCATAGTAATGCGACAACAGTAAGACGAACGACATTAACATATATTTTTTTTGTCGATCTTCCGTCCATCTTAATAAATATAACATTTCCTTATCTAACCATAAATTCATTGTTAAATATATCAAAAAATGTATTAATGCTTAAAATGCAAATTAAGAAATATAATTCAAATTTGTTTTCTTTTTCCACAATTTTAAAGCGCCGTTAATTTTTTTAATCAAATTTTTATTACATTTTAATTTGCTTATATTGGGCTGTAACTTCTCCCGTTTTTCCTTACATAGTCAAGTGCATCCGGATCTCCAGATGTAGGACCTTTTCACTAGGAGAGTCATTATGTCTGGTCAATTGTTACTATATCCAGGTGTAGGAAACCAGATATGGATACCGTCGTTCCAAATAGTTCCATCATGACGTCGAGACATCCAGATGCTAACCCCCTCTTTTTTCCTTTATGAAAAGACTCCTCAAGAACCTTTCAATCACCAGCAACCATTATCATTAAATATTTAACGGGGTTAAAAAGAATTGTCATTAAATATCAGAGGCTGTCGGCCACAAAAATAGTTCCTTAACAGACACTCCCTCGGTCGGGTTTTAACCAATGAGGAAGCGTTACTGAGTAGCTGTTGGGCGATAAGGAACTCCAGTTTCAACGAATATATAAATTTTCCTTCAGTTAAAAAGCTGAGAACTAATTAACTCTGTTACCAATCTGGTGGATTAAACTTATCAAAATTATTTATTTTGGCCTAAGATAGCTACGATGAGCTACACGCGTGAAATTTCTTGAAATTTTTTCTTCAGAAAATTTATTTTAAAAACAGTCCCCATAGTTAAGGCACGTGCAACGTCATTCCATTAAATTTCCCTATAGATTATCTCATAAATAATATTATATTATTGTAATCAATTAATTTTATCATAAATAATAATAATATAAATTAAATACCAACTTTCATGACGTTAGAGCTTTATTGCGCTCGTCCAAACTAGTTTCAATTAAATTTAACTTTTCACTAAACTAACAAATTAAAGTAACTATTCCAAATTATGATGTGGAGGTGCTCGTGACCACTTTGTCACATCGCGGAACTCCGAAACATCACGACGTTGCCGTTGCCGAACTCCAGTTCACCGATGGGAAACCGAAGGCGGAGATCTGATAAAAATAAAATGCGATGTTTTTTTTTTTTTTTTTTTTTGTCTTTTTGTTGAGAAAAGAGAAGAAAGAAGAAGAGAGATGAGAAGTGAAAAGAGAAGAAGGGACTTTGGAAGTAGAGTTCGGAGAGAAACTTCGGAATGAGGAAAAATTGTTTCTGATTATTTGAGAAGCTCTGTGTGATGCAGGCTTCTGTGACAGCTCGAACCCGACAGGTCCACCCGATAAAGAGCGGTGGGTATTTGGAGTTGCCCTGGAGTAGCCGTTTAGAACTAATAGCCTGTTAGCGGTTTTTTAGTGATTTATTCGCCAATTTGATTTAGGAACTATTGCGTGATTGAACTGCCATTTGATTTTTGCAAATAATATTAACCTAGATGAGAACAAGTTCTTTGTAAATATATAGGGCTGTAAATAAAAAAAAATTATTTTGTCACACTACTCACTTATTTGATCGGCCTTGATCAAGATATTATAGGGCTCTGAATGTGAATATGCTAGTACCTTTTGTTTGTTTTTGCATAAACCTTTCTTTGTCTTGGAATGTGAGGTGCCCTCTTATATTACCTTCGATAAAGGTGCATAAATGGCATGTAATTATATTCCCAAATATTTCCTTTATGGAAAATTAAATAGTAATTTGAAAGTTTAAATAAACTGTGTTTTAGCAGGAAATTGTTGATGAAAAATAACATAAATATTTAAATTTATTTTTCAAACAATAACCATTAGAAATTATTTTTCATTTTGTAACATCGGAGATTTTCTTTTTAAATATCTAGATATTTTTCAAATCTAGATATTTTTCAAAATTAAGGTTTAAAACAACTCAATTTTTTTATACATGCAAATAGAGCACATATATTAATAAATGTTCATTTAATAGAGTAAGGAAATATTCGTAGTGTTATAGATCGTAACTGCTTTTTTAAATTGCTAATATTACTCATTTTTATGAAGATGTGTTTTGTAAAATATACTATTTCCAAATTCGAGAAAATCAAGAATCTAAATAAGGTTTTTTCGCTAATATTAAATCATAAATCGGTGCGGAAAACCACATTTCGTAAATTACTTTATTACTTAATATCTCTTTTTTTTTTTTCAAAAGAGGAACATTTTCAGAAATTAATTTCACCTCTAATGTTATATCAGAAAAATGTGTTCAAGAAATAGTTCAATTATTTGCGTAAAGAATTATTTTTAAGTATTTTTTAACATCCATATTCACACTCATTTTAACATGCATATTATATAAGTACAGTGATTCTACTTAACCCTCTCAGCTGAAGAATAATTTTTGTTAAAATCTAGAGTAAAGAAAATTAATTAATTTAATTCAGATGCAGACTGAAGTACATAAACCTAAGAATATTAACTTTTTGATTTTTTCACACTTTTTTCACTTTTTATTTTTTAATTTTAATCTGCAGGACTGAATTTCATTGTCGTACTTAACATTTCCTATCACTTTCCCCATAGAAATATTATAATTATCTAAAAATTTAACTTCGAGATTTCTACAAAATTTGCCATTTTAGATCACTGATTTAATTGCTTTTATACACCACCCGTAAAGGTATCCTGTTTTGAAACTACATGATAGTTAGTCTTCTTACGTTTAATCCATAGTCACATGACGAGGACGTTACCTGAGACAACATACCAATTCTCCAAACTTTCAAAATATACCAAAATGCATTGGGTCGGCGTAATCGCGGTAATTTCGCTAAAAGCTTGTAAAAATATCCCCCCCCCCCCCCCCCCCCAAAAAAAGCTAAGAACACAAACCAAGTTGCTAAGAATGAATGAATTAAAAAAAACTATCATTATTATTCATTTCTCTAAAGATTTTGATAATTCATTAATGTACATTGGAATGAGTGCATTAAATCTTCAAAAAAAATCATATATCAGAAAATATTGTAGAAGTCATATATTTTTTTTGACTGAGCGACTTTTAATTTTTTTTCCCCTGTACCTAGACAATTTATTAGAGTGTATACATTCATCCATTTCTTTTGTTCAAACGTTTTTTGTGCGATTGAGTCGCCATCTAGTGATTAAAACTCATGTGAAAAAGAATTTTAGAACAAAATCTGATCATTTCAAACTAGATAGCCTCTAATGCAGGTAGCGCAGCATCTTGCATGATGTCATATTATTTTATTCAAAATTATACAATATTGTAAATTTTGTTTAATATTATGCAATATTGTTTTAATGTGTGTTATTAGGGAATATTATTAATACTTAAAATAATGTGAAAATCATTTCATTAATATGTGATTAAATTACATTTCAGTAGATACTAGAAATAAAACTTTAATCATATGATAAAATTCTATAATGGAAATAGAAACTTAATTTTAGTGTATATTTGAATAATATACTTGATTCAAATTTCAGTTATAAAAAAAACTGAGCATGGATTTTTTTTTTAAAACTGGTTTTGATAATATTTGGTGTGCCAGTTTTAAATATGAATACAATATTTATCTCTTAACTTTTATTTTCATGATTCAGTATAACTAATTATGAAATATTTAAAACTTAAAAATTGATTTATTTCTTAAATAGATAAAACATTTGAAAAGAAAACTAAATATTAGAAACAAATGTAATGAATGAATGAAAAAAAAATAATATAATTTTGGACATGGAAAAGATAATAATTCTGCTTGTTACCTTTCAATTTCTTAAGCACTTATTTCAATTCAGCTTACAAATTATTTGATTAATTGTTGCTTAATCGTTCTTTTGTTTCAAATGTTAATTTTAATAATTTTTTTAATATTTATTTTAGTTTATTTTCGCCTTTCCTTTCGTTATTTTAATGAAATTCAAATCGTTTTGATTAATGCTATTAAAATTTGATTCTAGATTTTTCTTTAATAGTTAAAAATAATCAAGATATAAAAATTCTATTGATTTTTTTCTTGCATATTTAGCAAATATATTTAGTAGCACCTTTAATAAAATTTAAATGTTGAATAATTCTCCTTGTGATTCTTAAATTTCTTAAAAACTGATTTTGATTCAGCTTACAAGTTGTTTGATTAATTGTTGTTTAATCATTTTTTGTTTCAAATATTATGTGGAGTTACAAAGAATTTAGCAGAGGCATAGCATAATGAATAGAATTGTGTAAAAGCTCAAGGAAATGACTGTCTATAAAAATTGGAAGTCTAAATATTTTGCTGCTAAAATTGTTAAAACCAAGATATATATAAAAAGTTTATTTCAAATTTCTTCCTATCAATAACAGCAGTGGACGAACTGGTAGGCTCCTAGTTACCAGTAAATTTTCGTTTATATTTTCGAATAAAAAAAATTAAATTCTTTTATGTTATGAATTTATAAATCGACTTCTTAGAAATAACTTATTTTAAGCACTCTTTCTACTACTGCTATTGGACAATTGGCTGGAAACTGCGCTATTCTGCTCGAAGCATTTCTGAATTGTTCATGACTTGGAAATAGCTAAAATACCTTCATAAAATCCTTTAGTATCTTTCATCGAGTTAAACAATGAAAACTGGGATAAAAAGAAATATGGATTTTATCAGGTCTGTTATTTTTAATGAACGCCTTTATTTTCCAGCATAATTTTTATATAAATTGCATTCTCTCAAAAATACAATCTAAAATAATATAAAAAAATATTTTTTTAAAAAACAGAAATTTTATATTTTGCATTTTTATATATTGCATATTATGTTTACAGAATTTTTATATATATTGCATATTACATTTTTTATTTCAAGTTACTACATAATGAAGAAGCCTTGAAATTTGTTTGTAAATAGCTTAAATACTTGTAATTCAATATCAAATTTGTTGTAAAATATCATGTAACCACTCTTTGGATCTTCGAGTTTAAGTTAGTTTTGACTTATGCAAACATCTTATTCGTTGTCCATGTCCTTATCCCATTTGTTTCTCTGCCAGTTTCTTTATTCATTTAATTAATATCAACGTGAGTTTTCAATTAAATTTGGATTGAAAAACATAAATAAATGCAATTAATAATTCATAGCTAAGCCTAACAGACAGCGATCTATAGCAATTATATCTGCCTTTCCGCAAAAGGATGTTCGCATTTGAGTAAGAAAACAATACCTACCATGATAAATAAAAAAAATTACATAAAAATTAACATTTTGAAAAAGTTAACAAAAAAATCTAAAAATTAAGCTGCATGTTCATTATAGCTTACGAAGCGAATTCTGAAAACTTGATATTTTCCTTGACAAAGAATTCATTACGTCATAAGAGGAACTGGTCCTAACAGGAAGCACGAATGCTCTTAAACAAACAAAACAAAGAAAACCTTCATGATTTCCAACAGACAGCGTGACTGCTAAATTACAAAATAATTTTAGTATTAGTTTTATGTTCAAATACCAATCGATAATAATACTATAAATAAATTTATTACGAGGAAAATATAGGATATATTTTCGTCATAAGGCAATGGCATACTTGAAAACAATGCCATTTCATTTTTTTAATTCAAAAAAATTAGAACATTCATTTTTACTTATTGTAAAACTAACTACGTATTTAATGCCTCTGCAAATGATTCCGGTAATTAAAAAAAAAACAACCTTTTTCATCTCTCTCTCTCTCTTTCATTCGCATCACTAAAAAGTTGTGGTTTTTCCCATTGAAATTCAAGCTGCATGGGTGGTGACGATAAAAACAATGTCGAATTTGACAGTTTTCTCAAAGGAAAAGGAATCGTAACAATCGTGCTATTAAAAAAATAAAAATGTGTGTTGTTTATTTGTTTGTTGTAATAAATTTGGAAACAAAAAACAAAAAAACGCCTACGCAACTTATAATATTATGACAGTTTAATACGCTACTAGCAAAAAAATTATTTCCGAAATATTTAATAAATTAATTTGTGCTAAATGATAGTTTAATGCTCATATTTATTAGATTAAAAATTCAGAAAATGGGATATATATGTCGTATAAATAGTTTTTTTTTGTGCTGATATAAAAAAGATAAAAAGAAAATATTGCTTCTGAATCTCTTAACACTAGGTTTACCATGAGTTGGAATATACCTATTTCTACCAAAGGGGTCAAAATGACCCCTTTCGGTATGTAATTAGAAAAAATATAAATTGACCTATCTATTACGAAGTTAAAGTAGGAAAGTCAACCCTCTAACTCTCCGACCCGCCCGAAGGCACACGGATTTAAACCATAAAACTGAATGACCGGACCGACGCAACAGCAATTGGCGGGAACTGTGGTTGAGTCCTAAGGGCCATCACCGGCCACGGTACAACCCTTCCCGAAGGAAGTACGTCCCGTTATCGATGGGAGGAGTCAGATCCCCCACCTATTAGTGTTCCCTCCAGGGTGGCGAGATCCAACCACCATGCCGGAAGCTTCTCATCCTCATTTCGTGGTGCCCCCCCGGGGGTAGTTAAAGTAGGGAAAAAACACTTTTATATTTTCAATATATTTGTTGAGATATGGTGTGATGAAAAGGCAGTGTTTATTTTCTAATCTAGAGCCTTCAAGGCCATCTATTCTTTTACCAACATCTTCTACCAAAACAATGACTCACCCGTCTTCTTACTAACAACCTATAATAGATTCTATTTGACTGACTTTCGCCTTCGGCTTCTTGCTTCTTATATACGCACATTTTACTAACACATACTTATTTCTATATTTATACCTTATCTATGTGCGTCCCTATCAAGCCATTACATATTTAAATATAAATGTATGTATTTTCAACAATATTTATTCGAATGGTCAAAATGGCCCGTTCGGTAAAAGTAGGTAGACTATATACATTCCTCTGAAACTAAAAAAAGAAAGAAAAAGATAATATTTGAGATTACATATGTATTATAAATGTAAGTAAAAATTAATTAAAATATTCTCATAAAATAAAGCAATGATTTTTTTTTTAAATTAACGAAAATTTTTCTCAGAGGGGTCAAAATGACCCCTTTTGTAAACCTAGTATTAAGGATTCGAATATTTCTTTTCATTAAAAAATAAATTTAACATTTGAAACGAAAAGCGGCGAGTAGAAATAACAAAACTCTTACAATCGGGTATTCATTCATTTTTTTTACATAATGCATGAAAACGAATATTGAGTAAATAGTGTCGTAAGATACTGTCAAATATGCATGCTAATTATGAAGATTTAAAAAGAAGATTTGTTAAAAACTTGAGTTCAAATTTGTGACGATTATAATATTTTCTCTAAGGGCACTCCGTATCGAAGAAAGTAAAAGATAGGCGATTCTCCATTTGGCTGCTTCTAATTTTCTCATTTCAGATCTAAGGCTTATTTCACTACTCAAATACTCTACTTTTAGGTAGATTTTTGTAGGAAGACTACCTATTATAATGGTTCTCAAGACTTCGGGAAAGTTTCTTCAGTTCTTCACTGATCATGCTGCTAGAATGCA
>JAPMOR010068066.1:61794-85195 GCA_026543865.1 Argiope aurantia | reverse complement strand
AAAAAAAAGAATCCGGCCTGAAGACTTTTTCAAGGGTCACCCTCAGGCAGGGATTCAAAAAAAGGGATTTTTTCTGTTAAGGAAATTCAGACAATTACGTCTAATAATGATTCCTTCGTGACCCGAAAATCCCCCGAAATTAGGCCCAAGAGATATACCATTTTAACAGAAAGGAAAATACAAAACAACAAATTAGAAGAAAAACCACTAATAAGTAAAAATACAATAACAAAAAAAAAATAAACACCAAAATACCATAAAAAACACTAAAGAAAAAACGAAAAGGCAAGAACATACCATCAACAGTCAAGGAAATTTTAAGCTATCGATTGTGATTATTAAAAACACAAAGCTAACGGTAATTTAGGTATCGCGCGAGTGATTTCAGCGCCACCTATTGAGTGATATAATATACAAGGAAAGTTCTATATATAATATAGAATATATTATATATAGAAAGTTCTATATAGAATATATATATATATATATAAACTTATACATAATAACGCTTTGCCCATGTTATCTTATGAATAGGATAAATAGAGTAATTTTATTTGGATTTTAACTGGTTTGGAATATGTTTTTAGAAATGTAAAACTCTCGGATGAATTCGTAAATGGCCCATCTAGCTCAAAGCGAGTGAAAATGGGGTTGGGGTTGAAATTTTCATTTCGCCATAACTTTCTTAATATTGAAGATCCAAAAAGAAATCCAGTCAGCCATATGAGCACCTCATTAAGGCGATCAACTTTAGCATTTAAAGTTTTTCGATAACTGCAATATTTTTTGAAGTTAGGAGCTGAAAAGTGATTTTCAATCCCGAATATTGACTGTTTCTAACGTCAACAAATTATGTAACCAGTAACCTAGATGTAAGCCTTTGCCTTTCAAGCTGCCGAGAGGAATTTTTTTATTCTTAATAGTTTTGAAAAGTTTCCTTAATTGTCCTCAAAAATCATTATAACTTCACAATTATATTTCTTACATCAAATCTCTTAAAGGGGAATTTTCTTTCTATTTTAAAGGGGAATTTTATTTCTAAATAATATGTGAATTATAAAGAAAAAAATATATATAAGAAGAAATCTGCTCATTTTCATGATCTTGATCTCATTTTTTTTCTATCAAAATTCAAAACTTTTTTTTATTCTATAGCATTGGCTCAGAAATATTTTCTTAAAAACTCTGAGCAAAAATGTAAAGTATTTCGATTTTTACGATTATTTATTTACTAATTAAATAAGTAAAACGTTGAAAATATCAGAAAACGGCTGATTAATTAGATATTAATTACTTCGGAACACTAATGCGTGTTCTCTGAACCACGTAAAACTGATCACATTACAAGAACCTTGTGTGTCGAAGAAAGTATGTCCCATCATCGGCGACAGAACCTTTAACAGCCATAATAGAACTATTACACAAAGAAAGTGGAGAACTATTTGCTTAAAACACGAATTTTGTTTGCGCGTTTCTTCTTTTTAATACATTGCAGCAAATCTTCCTCCAGTAAGAGCACATTCAATACAGTTGTATCCATACATTCAGTGCTGAATGTATCCAACACATTGACAAAAATTTAGAGAATTTGAAATTCACAATATGTAAATTAGATGCTATTTATTAATGTTTGCAGAAATTGCAATGTATATTTAAATTTTAGTTTATTCAGTCAAAGAACATTCTATGTACATTTTCATCATTAGAACTGCCACATTTGAATTCTTATTCAATGTAAAGTTATATATAAATACATTAATGGAATCAGTGTTTCACAAGATTTCCTGTATCCTCTTATTCTCCAAGAATTCAGTAGAACTGCTGTTATTACTATCACGTTCTTTTCGTAAGTGGATTCCGATAATTATGGAATTCAGTTACCCCATCATTTTTGCTACAAGTTGTGACATAATGATCAATGAGGGTATTTTGATGCTAAAAAAGAGAGCAATGAACTATCAATATTGTTACGAAATTTTCTTTACCGGGGTTCGTTTGGATAGGAAGTGATATGGTGTGTAGAACGCTCAATTAGCAGGCAGAAGTAGAATAAAAACAACGACGTTTATTTACACGAAGACACACAGGACAGCACAAAAGCGTCAACTATATACAGCACAGAAGACGATTATCTTCACCCGAGACGTGTAGCATACACAGCAGCATACAACCAGAATCTACCGCAGACAGTAGCGCACAGCTCAGTTCAGCACTAGCTTGCCTCAGTCGCTTCTGACTCCTCCGTCTTCTACTTCTCCGACTCTGGCTCGGATTACTGACTTGACTTCGCTGCTCTCGAACTCGGACTACTGGCTTTTCCGCTCCGTCTTCGGACTACTCCGTCGTCTCTTCTCTGGCAGCGGCGGCCGCAGCCCCTTTTATAGGTCTCAGGAGGCGGGGCTAGAAGCCTCTCAACCAATCAGGAACGTTCGAGGCGTATCTCGGTTCCTACTGGACGTATCGGGAAAATTCTCGAAGTTTCGGGTATTATCTATTTTGGCGCCAAAGTCGCCAAATTGGTCGCCAAGTCGCCAAATGGTCGCCAAGTTTGTCGCCAAGCTCCGGGACCCCCGACGCGCTAGTCCCATTCAGATGACTGTAAAACTTTCTTTCTATTGATGGAATAAACTATCCTGGGAAGCCGAATTGCAGGTTTGTAACAATATGATTAAAATAGAAACTGCTAGAATCCACTGAGAGGTTATGCATTTTATGAAAAAATAAATTTTCTGCTTTCCAAAGACGAATGTCAAAAATGAGGGTGAGGGGAACCCCAGCGGAAGTGGTCTCCCTAAAACTTGCTCGCATCCTCTCTAATAAACTGGTCATGTCAGAGAACGCCTTGTATGACATTGGCGTACAACCGATGGCAAGAATTTAGCATTTTTATTGAATGTTTAGAGTTTATTTGGCGATTAATCCCTCCCATGAGGCTAATGGTATCCAAAAATCAAATTTATGTTTTAGTCACATTTTTTTCAATCGATTGAAGTAAAGATTTGACACAAAAATGCACCTGTAATCACAAAATCCCATACCAAATTTCATACATTTGTCATTGCGTTTTTGAACGACTCCTTTCAGATGTTTTTGGAAATACAGAACAACAGACAAGTCAACCCGTTGTTGGTTTTGTCTCAAATTTTGACAGGTGTCTGTACAGGTGGTTTTAAATCTCTGTACCGTATATTCTCTATCTAACTCTCTATGTTAACTTTTATTAGAACGAACAGACGGATTTCCTTTCTTGATTTTCTTGGAATACTGATGGTTTATTTTCAGTTAAATCCCTTATGTGTAGTTTAATTTTCCATGATTAACTCAATAAAAAAATTTTAAGCTATATTTTTTACATTCTTGTGTAAGAAGTTATATTTATTCTTGTATACAGTGGGTAAAAGAAGTTTCCGCACGGAAGATTAAAATAAAAATAAACTAGCATAATTTCTAATCTTTGCTTTTTATCTTTATAACTTACTTATATATGATTAATATGAATCTTTAAAAAGGAGTTTCATAATAAATTTCTCTTTTTTACAAAACTCAGCAAGTCTGTTTGCTATTTTTAAGACAAAAGACGAAGTGTCATGCAAAAAAAGTTTCCGTACGCAATATGCCAATTCCTCCTGACGTGCTCTACAACTAACCCACAGTAAATATTCGAAGTTTGATGGTTTATCAGAGTGAAGAATATGACATAACAACAGTTGTATAATTCCAATGTTTCGCTGATCGTCTTAAAATGGAAATTCAGAAATCCATTCGAGAGTTAGTGATTCAGTTGCGAAAAAAGGAATTATTTATGAAAAAAAAAATCAATGAAATGACTTACAAACCAAAGTCTACAGTGCAGTATATTATTGAAAGATACCGTGATGAGTAAACATTTGAAGATAGAGATCGATCCGAAAGAACTCCGAAGTTAAATCGTTTGCATAAAAGAAATATCATGTGTAAGGTGCAATATAATCCCTCGGATTAATGCACCTCAACTTGCAACTGATTTAATGGTTAATTACAGCATTAAATTCGCATCTTAAATTGTCAGAAATGTCATTTAAAAAAAGGTTATAATGGATGTGGGGCCCGTAAGAAGCCTGTTATAAGTCTCTGCTACAGAAAAAGCGTCTCGAGTTTACAAAGAAGCATATAAGCAAGCCTCTATCTTTTTAGGATGAATCAAAATTTAATATCCGTGGGTCAGATGGTCGAGTTATGATCTGGAGGGAATCAAAACAGCATATGTTATTTAAAGATTTATGTAGAACTGTGAATCACGGTGATGGTTGGAATATGGTATGGGGGTGTATAAGTGCTGCTAGTGCCGGGTATTTATGTTTTATAAAAGGAAATATGGATAGGTACATCTTAACATTCTAAAACAAAATGTTTTAACCAATGCAGATAAACTGTCCCTTGGAATGGACTTTACTTTTCAACAGGATAACGATCCTAAGCACACCTCCAAAATTTGTCAAGAGTAATGTCTCTATAAAGTTAAAAAAAACAGCTTCATAGCCCTCCCCAGTCTCCCGATTTAATCCTTATAGGACATTTATTGGAAGAAATCGGTCGTGAACTAAAAAAATATGACACAAAGAACAAGGTTGAACTCAAAACAGTCATTCAGGACATTTGGAGATTTTCTTCAGAATTTCTTCAGAAACAACAAAAAACTGATGAGGGTTATGCCACAACATTTGAGGGAAGAGATAAAGGCCAAAAGAAGGCTTACCGATTATTAAATGCAAGTTGGTCAGCATGAAAAAGTTTTTTCATGTACTATATAAATACCGTACGGAAACTTTTTTGTTCCTTATTAGTAGCATTTTTTTATTCTTTCAATTTAAGTATTTAATTTTCTTCATAGTTGTCCCTTTATAATATTCATAAATAATAAATGAAATTGTATTAAACCAATTTTAAAATTTTCATTTTCATAACAAAATATTTTGTGCCAAAAATTAAACTTTTATTTACAGTCATAGCTGCGTACGGAAACTTTTTTTACCCACTGCATATATTTTTACATTTTTTGTTACTTCTTTTTCGTGTATATATTTTTTACATTCGTTTTACGCCTCATTCGTGTATATATATTTTATATTTTTTTTATATGAAAATATTGTGATCGTCAAAAAATTCGAACTCGAGATTTTTTGTTCGGAAAACGCATTTTTGGCAATATGTTCTGCCTGTCAGCCTGTTTGTAACAAAAATGTCTCAAAAACGATTTGAACGAAACGGATGAGACTTGGTATACAATTTTTACATTAAATGTGCAGATTTCTGTCATATTATGAGCAAAATAAATTCAGAGAATAAATTCAGTTAACGCAACTACAAACAGAAAGGAACTAGGCGGGTGAAATTCTGTGCACAGACTATAGTGATACCACTCATTAAATTTCTAAATCCATCAAAAGATGGGTCGTCTGACGGTCTGAACTATCAGAATTATATAAATGCGATAACTTAAAAGCGCAATGATTTAAATGTATCGAATTTGATGTGCGATTTTGTGACTACAATTGTAGTTTCGTGTCGAATTTTTATTTCAATCAATTGCGGAAAAACGCATCTACAACCCATATTTCATATCTAGATATGATTAAACTCCTCTTGGATATTAATCCAAAAACTCTCCAATGATCATGCAAGTAAAAACTCTCCAATGATCTGTAAAAATGCTAAATTTCAGCCAAAGGTTAATCTTTTGTAACAATTGTATGTGCTAGTCAAGTTTTCCCCGTCCAGCTATGACGAATTCCCGCGTTTTCCGGCGCCCTGGTTGACCATTCTGCTTGTGGTGAATAGCATATAAGCCAGTTAACAACTCTTCTACACGGACGATCGTTTTGGTAAAATTGTTAAGTTACTGGACTGCTAAGCAAAAGGTCCCGGGTTCTATCCTACGCACAACCATATCACTTCATTGGTGACCCGGACGTGTTAACTGGCTTATTTGCTATTCACCATATGCTAATTTGTCATTTCATGTAGATGTGACCAGCTGCCTGTCGGCATAAATTAAAGCCAAGCGCCATATTCTAGGCTATAGTTTAAATTACATAAATGTACATGGGTTAATTGTTGTTAAATGTGCAGCTTTGGTAATCTAAGAACTATTTTCTTAACCATCAACAAACACAAACCATGGCGTCCTCTCCTGTTTTTTTTACACCCCGTCCCTCTCTTTTCCTTCCTGTTAATGCTCTCTGGGGGCGACCTTGGAACCCGGGATGCAAAATTTGGTAGAATATCGCCCTGTGGTGTGAAAGAACCATGGTCTATCCTTATTGTGCTTGCCATATAAAGTGTTCTCTGGGTTAACACCTTTATTAAAAGTATGCAGGAAACTTTAGAGAAGACCACTCCCGCTTGTTTTAAATAGATTATAAGCTTTAGTATTTTGTTCGACAGATTAAATTAAAATATACAGATTCATTCTAATAACTGCACAGATTTGTTTTGAACACCATAAATATCCTCCTTGATAATTTCTCTTAAGTAAAACATCGAGATATTTACTTAAGTAAACATTAAGTAAACATCTTAAGTAAAACATCGAGAATGTAACAATAAAGAAATGTTTCGAATTATTCTGGTTTACGTATTATTTCATCGAATTTCAAGAACATTTTTTCCTCTTTATTAAGTTATGCTATAGATCGTTTTAGTACATGATGTATACTAGCTAGTTATTTAACCGAATCCTTCTTCCTGCCCTTTTAACAATGGAAAAAAGAAAATCGCCTTTCAGTGGTGCATTTGAAAGAAAACAATAAGAAAATCATAAGAAAATGAAAGCATCTTAATACACACAATCTTCATCTTGGGTTATTTCATCTCAGTAAAGAAAAAAAAATAATATTATTTAAAATAACAAACATAACAATTTCATTCATGACACGCGAGTTTTAGCAAAACAAACTTTTACGATTCGTTTTCTTGGCTGCATTCCAAAATTAGCTTTTCCCGCTGAATACAAAATAACAACTGAATTTCTACTCTTTTAACCTTGAAAATTTCCCGCTATGATGTTACGACGAATTTTGTCTCTTGTTTTTCTTGTGCAATATCCGTGCAGACATTTCGCAATTGGAGAAATCCAGACTATTGCATCAGTCTTTTTATTAGATAGATAGATAGAATTGACAATTTTAAGTCAATTTATTTCTTTATTTTATTTCGATTTTGAAAATATAGCTCTAAATTCATTTGCATTTTTTTTTCATATTAGCTTTTATGAATGACATTTTAAAATGATCTAAGTTGTCAAAAAATGAACTTTTTTTGCCCATACATAACATTAAAAACAGTTTAAATTTTAATTTTATGACTTGCTGTCTAGGTAGACTAAGTAGCTGTCTAGGGCTGCTGATTGATGAATAAAAAAAATTCCTACGTAGTTGCCAAAAAAACTTATAAGATTTACTAATTCAAATCATTCAACAGAGGGAGTTTTCTTCCAGGAATTTTCTCGCATATCCTCGTCACACCAGAGAATGTCTTACGTGGCATTGGCGTACAATGGATAGGAAATATTACTTTTTGTTGTGAATTGAGCATTTTTACTGAATCTATTGTATCATTTTTTAGCGAATTATTTGACGATTAATCCCTGACACACGTTAATAGTATCCTAACACTAAATTTGTACTTTAGATACGTTTTAATCAAACGATTGGCTTGTGTATAGTTTTGTGTCAAAATATTGACATAAAACTGTATTTATAATCACAAAATTCATTACCAAATTTGATATATTTAAGCCATTGTGTTTTTGAATTATCGTGTTTACATGTTGCTGAAAGTACTGAGGCGATGCGCGTAGGATAGAACCTGGGACCTTTTGGTTAGCAGTCCAGTAACGTAATAATTATACCAAAACGATCGTTCGGGTAGAAGAGTTGTTAAGTGGGTTATATGCTATTCACCACGGTACAGACGGACGGATGTTCAACCCCTGGTTGAATTTTGCTCATAATTTGACAAGTTTTCTACAATATAGATTTTAAATCTGTATACCGAATTTAATCTATCTAGCTCTCTTCGTTTTGTAACTACCGTGTTAACTTATGTTCGAACAGCCGGACAGACGGACTTTCTCTGAACAGATTTTACTCAAAATTCGATAGAAATCGGCCAATTTGGTGTACAGACCGCATACCAAATACTAAAATTATTAATCGCGCCTGCTATTAATCGTTATAATTGGTTAATCAGGCAGATAGTACCTGCAGATAATAGTAATAGCAAATGGAATGAATTTACTAATATTGAATAGTTTTCTTAAATTTTCATTTACTTTATAGTATTTAAATTACATTAAGGGCCGCGGTGGCCTGGTGGTAAGATCTCGGCTTCGGAACTGGGGGGTTTCAGGTTCGAGACCCGATTCCACCGAAGAACCGTCGTGTAAGGGGGTCTGTTGCATGTTAAATCCGTCCTGACCAAACGTCCTCCCGCTGGTGTGGTGTGGAAAGGGGGGTACCAGCTCAGGTGTCGTTCTCGTCGTCTGACCGCGGTTCAAAATGACGAGGTCCGTCCCAAAATAGCCCAAGTGTTGCTTCAAATGGGACGTTAATATAACTAAACTTAAATTACATTAAAAATGTAATATATCAAAATATTTGTATAGAAGAGTTGAGACATTTTTATTTCTTTCTTTCTATCTTTCAAGTTCTTAAACATTTCTAAGAAAAAGTAGTTTTGGAAATAGCCTTTATTAAAAATAAATCTTTAACACTTGATGCGCAGTACAACCTTGATGGCAATGCGTGCTGAGACATTGCTAAATTTCATAGATTGCCTATAGGCGTATCGTCACAAGGCATAATTATGAAATTATGTGATATGATAGAACGGATTAAGCCGTTTACATCGCAAGGCGTTTTATCATATCATTTTCATGAGCTTAACGCCTGAGGGCATACTGCCTATTAACGTGCTAAGCATAGTTATTTAGCCTATATTAATGATCCTCTTTTCATTTATCATCAATGAAAGCCTCATATTATAAAATTTTAGTCACTCTATTTAATACGAATTTGCAATGAAAATATTTTTACGAATTCTTATCTATATATAATATTGGGTTGTTTGGAAAGTGATTTCGTTTTTTCCCGACAGAGGATTTAATTGTATTTTTTTGCACCCAACTTCACATTTAAGCCGTATAAATTTTATATGCTTTGAGAGCTCATATAGCAAGGCTTGTGTGTGAAAAATTCCAATTCATTCTAAGCAGTAGTTTTTGGTTGGTGCCCTTTTAAATATGGAGAGCGATAGGCAGCATTTTCGACATATCTTACTGTTTTACTACAGAAAGGGCAAAAATGCTGTTCAAGCCAGAAAGAAATGCACCGATGTGTATGGGGAAGGTGTGTTGACAGTACGCCAGTGCCAGAACTGGTTCGCTCCATTTTTTAGACGGTAAAACCTTCACCCCAAATGAGGAGGTCAAAAACCACCTCGATTCGTTTTTTGGCAGCAAAGATCAAACATTTTATGAGCGTGGAATGATGCCACTACCAGAAAGATGGCAAAAGGTGTTGGACCAGAACGGTCAATATATAATTTAATAAATTATTTGTTTATTTTAAGAAAACTGTCTTTCATTTCCACAAAAAAAAAAAAAAAACGAAATTACTTTCCAAACAACCCAATACTATAAAAATAAAGAAATAAATAAAATACCTAACATTTTGTTCAAACCTGATCAGTGCAATTGTTTCTTGATTGAAAAATAAAATTTTGTGACTTTGTCGATTTACTAACCACATTTCATTATTATTTCTTATAAAACAATGCTTAATAATTTTTTTAAATTCAAATATAATAGCGAAAATACATACCATGAACTGGAGCACGCAATGTGCTAGCTTCTTTAGCACTGAAGTAATGGAAAACAAATAATATGCATTTAGCTGCTTAAGTAAAGGAGAGATGAGTTTGTTAGAGCATCTTTCAACTCACAACAATCATAATTTTTAAAAAAATAAATAAGGGAGCGCAAAGTAAACTGGCTTAATTAAAGCTGGCAAACAGAGAGGTTCTTTCTTGGTTCAAAACAAATATTTTAAGTACGGAGAATTTAGAGTTAAACTTTTGTTTTCTTCAATGACCTATATTTGCCAGCGACCTAAATTGCTGAAGGTAGTTGATATTTTTTTCTTATTTCCTTGCTTAGGAATTTGTCGCAGGATTTCCGTTCCAATAATCATTATTTTTTTTCTCAAGTAAATGATATATTCTTATTTATGTGAATGCGGTATTTCGTGTTTTTTTATTAAAATCAATTTTATTAAATACCGAGAATACAAAGAAATGTATACAGAAAATGTATACAGCTTTCTACAATTTTTTTCTTACACTATTTCTGGAAGAAGTTTGCCGCGTTGAACTAACATGAACAAGTCGCTTTTACACAATCCCTTAATCTTTGAATCAAGGAGTAATGAAATCTCAAAATACCCTTTTAAATTGAGAATTCGATAAGAAAGCAGATATGTACTTTACTAGAAATTTAAAATATGTAGCTATTTCAACTTCTTGTGGAATTGCCTATTTTTGGCGTTTGCAGATTAACTCTAAATTTATCCATTATATTCTGGGTAAAACAACAGATAGAAGGATGAAAAACTGTTAGCAAGGTAACTACAGGAGAAACAGATTAGCATTATGTGAAGACAAATTTAGGTTTAATTTAGTTTAATTAATTCTAAGCTTTGAAACTATACGATGGTTATTTTGTAATAGACTTCCAAATTTTGAGTCGTGCTCTGATGACGAGGCTGACTTTTGCAAAGTCAGGCGACTTGCAAAAGACACATACTGCGATGGACATTTTGGTAGAAACGTGTCTCAAAGGCACAACCCTTTAGTCCCGAAGTCCTTAGTCACATTTTTAATTAACTTTAATGGCTTAATACAAAGCCAGAATACACACCTATTCATTTGGGTGGGGGGTGGGGGGGCTAGGCCCAAATGACTTGCATCAAATAGCTGAATTTTTAATTTTAAATATACAATTAAGTGCAAATATTAGGTAATTTAGAATGCAAAAATCACTTAGAAACGTTTAAATACCTTTTTTTTAACACAAGAATTAAAATGATTATCCCAAATAGGATGTACCATCTAATTAGGAAGTTATGTGAATTTGTAGGTCAATGGGTTAAGTAATGCACTGGAGGTGATATTTTTCATGTTTTTCCAGCATTTAATTACTAAATAACACACGCTTATAGATTCTTTTGTTATTATTTTTCACTTATAACATGCAACTAATGTTATACAAGTACATTGAAAGCATGTCAGAAAGTTTCGAGGAGACAACTCCCTCTTATTTCTGTTATATCTTATAAAATTTCTCATTTAGATTTTTGATATAAATAGTGTGTGTGTGTGTGTGTGTGTGTGTGTGTGTGTGTGTGTGTGTGTGAATGCAAATAGAAGAAACTTTTGAAATTTTATTTCATCACGAGAGTCAAAATGTATACCGAAAAAAAAGTGTAAGGAGATGCGTCAGTTTACGTCGCAACACAAGAGCAAAAGACACCAAAATTTTTCCCTTCAGTAATTTTACTATGAGATTTTGATAAGGATTTCTTTGACACATGTAGTCTTACAAAACGGAATATTGGGTATCTTTAAAGGAATGGTGTAAGCATTAAGGAGTTTTATCCCTTCACTTGGAGCGTGAGAAAATATTGAAATCAGCAATCTTATAGGGTAGGTGTATCGAATTAATTAAAAAAAAAAGTAGAATCGGATCAGGGAATAAGAGAACATTTTAGAATGAAGTTAATATGGGTTAAATTAAGATAAAATTTTGAAATTAATTAAGATTTTAATTAGATTAAAAGATATCATTATATATAATATGCTGTTGCCACTCAATACGACAATTATTTGAAAACATCACTGAACATGTTAAGAATTAAATTTCTTTTGTCGTCTTTTCTGTTTACCTCACAATATCCGATTGATGATATATCATATATTAACTGTATATCGTCAGTCAAAAACGACATAGAGGTTCTGAACGAAAAATATACAGAAAAGTAACAATGACTGATCAAACTGGATTGAAACATTAATTGACTCGGCTTGAACGAAAGATATGCAATCGAATAAAAACGAATGGTTCAGCCTGACAAAAATTCTCACAGATGAATGGTGTTGAGTTGAAGGAAGTAAATTCAATGAGGATTCAAGATTGTCAATTGTTTTCTTCGCAAATTAAGTGAATATTAAAATCTTATTTTAGCACATCAAGTACGGCATATCGCTGATGTCACATTGATTGATGCACTTAATCCTTTTAGGATTATTATACAAATAAAACACTTTTCATCTCAATACATCAAAACATGATAAAGATTCTAGATCCTAACACTAAAAATATGGCTTAACTAAATAATATTTCATGCCTTTAGACTTTATTCAAGATGGGTGACACATCATATATCCCACCGCTTCTCAAATGACTTGAGTTTCCTTCTGCAATTCATGTCTTACTTGCTTATTTAGTCATTAATAATTTCATAGTCATAAATAGTTCAGTCATAATTAGTTCCATAATATTAGTCAAAAATTTCGTTAATGGGCCAATTTTCTTCAGATGCCTCGGAAGAATGTGCATCTGTATTTGTAATAGAAAGATGACTCCACAATCGGCATTGAAACCTAAAATTCTTTTAAAATGCAATGATGGATGGAAGTCATTCTCTTTGAAAGCTTCAGAACCGACCACCTAGGGAGCAAAGTTTCGAATGCCTAGAAATGAAAATTTCTCGTCAAGGTTTAGTTTAGTTTAATTTTATTAACGTCCCTTTGAAAGCAACACTAGGGCTATTTTGGGAAGGACCTCGGAATTTTGTGCTGCGGTCAAATGACGAGTAGGACACCAGAACAGGCACCCCCTGCACCAGAACCGCTTACACGACAGTTATGCGGTGTAATCGAGTCTCGAGCCTAAAACCCTCCGGTTCCAAAGTCGAAACCTTGTCACCAGGCCACAGCGGCCATTTCTCGTCAAGGGGGGGGGGAGATACCAAATTTCGAATACTTTTCAAATGCCAAATTTTAAACGTCGCCAAAAATTATTTTGGTGAGACTTTTCAAATGGCTAAGCCAATGAACTTACGGCGAACTGGCAACGAAACGTATTGGAGTTTATAAACAATATCGGTGATTCTAAAAGAGATGACAGAGTATTGAGCATGATTAGAAATCGGGGGAGGTATTAGTATCTCCCAACTGGTCAACAAACTTGATAAATTAAGAAAAATACCCACTGAAAAACTATTGCCTAGATTATGCATTAATTGTAGATTTAAGCATGTATGATATTGATGGAGCATCATCCTTTGAGGCGGGAAAAATAAGTAAATAAAATATTCTGAACTCGCACTCGACTCTAGAGAGGAAATACAAGATTATCGTAAACAAGCGGAAATTCTAAAAATCTACATCCGTTACCCTTACTTGACTAATTTCGAATCAGCTTTTCATATGCAATAAAGGTAATAATTTTCTGTAAATTCAATATGCCATTAATTTTTTTATTTTCTTTATCGAAAATTTGGTAAGATCTTTTCTTACTGTGCATTAATTTGTGCACAATGAAAATAAGTTACAAATCAAATTTCGATTTTTAAAAATCTAGAAATTGATAGTATAGTTGTTGTTAATTTTTTGTTTTGGAAAATATTATGTACTTCAGATAAAATATATAAATATAAATTACGAAAAGGTTTCAAGTGTATATAATAATGAATATTTTGCTTTATATTAGAATATAAACAATTTGTTTATATAATATTGTTTTTATGTTAAATGAGACAGATTATCTCGCGTTTGTTCCAGAGAATTGGATATTAATTACTTACATAAATTTAAAACAAATGAAATGAAGGCGATTAATTTTTTCTCATGCATGATTTTATTTTACATTTCAAAATTGATTTTTTTTTCTTCTTGTGCAATTATTCGACATACAAATAATTTTTCAGTTTCTCCATTTGAATTAAATTGTTCTTTGTATACCTATGGCAGGAATATCAGATATTTTCAAGATTCAGAGTATTCAAATGATTTTGAGCATAGTGAATTATTTTTTGAATTTCTCTGCAAAAATTAAATATAATAATACCAAATATAGCGAAATTGGCACTAAACGCGCCAATGTAAGAAACTTAAATGAATTTCTACCTATACGAAATGCTCTTCCTACAGTAGCCTGTTTCTTTAACTAGAGCCGTAAGCATAGACATCTGACGGGAAGTGTTCTTCGTATGGACACATAGTAGGCATTCCAGATTTTGGATACTTTTCTTGGCCATTTATAGAACATTTATTAGGAGAGCTCGTTTAAAAATCTATGATCTTCCTTCTTTAGCTTAAGTTTATTATGCTACAAAGCACAATATTTTCGACATAATGATACCATACATAGAAGAATTGGCAAAAAAAATTAAGAGTACAAAAAATTGTTGTATTAATTGCAGCTTAATGCGATTTGGTGTAAAAAGGAAATATATTCGAATAATAAATAGATAAAAAGTATGAAATAAATTAAAACAAAAGAAGAATTAAAGTTTAGTATTAGAAAGATTTTATTTTTTGTTTCTTCTTATTTCATTGTAATTGTAGTTCGTAATTCTTTTTAAAGATGTACTACTGAGTAAATTTTTTTTTTACATCATTGAAAAATTTTGAAGAAGAAAATGATTTTTAAGAATCATTGAAATCAATCAAATTAAATTTTGAATTTTATAATCTAGCGAAATGAAGTTGTTGAAAGTTGCGTTAATTATGAAAGAAAAAAAAATTTTAACCAGTCACTGTGGCCAAAAGTAGGAATTAAAACTATTTCAGTACTGATTGCGACATTAAAAACAATTAACAACATTATAATTAATTAATTTTGTTCATTATTTCAATATTGAAATGTGATAGAATCTTCAAAATAAAAATGAAGTAATATTGTCCGATAATCAGATTATGTTACATTGGTTATCACCGATGACTTTTAGATCATAATTATAATGATTTCATTAATAGATATTCTGAACAAAACAGTTTTAATAATAAATTAAAATGAAGAATTTTTTTCATTTTCTACTTTTAAATCTTTAATTTCATAACTCATTTTAAGAAATATTAAGGAATTTGGAAATCGACTTTTCCTTTTAGTTATACCAGATGGTGCCTGTGTATAAAACTAAGACTTTACTATTGATCGATTATTAATTTCTGAAAATAGGGAAATAGAGTTTTTTTATCGTAATATGATATATATTATTGATGTGAAAAATATGAAATTTTTTAGCAAATCAATAAAAATTGATAAAAAATTACATATTTACAAACATTAAATAAGTCTAATTAATTAAAAGCGTGTAAAATAAATAACAACTGTAGTTGTCTCTTTTAATATTTTGCCAAGTGGTTAAAAAATTTTCAGTATTAAATTCTTGGCAGAATATTAAACATTTAAAACATTTCTGACTAATATTTACCAGATATGACTATTTCACAAGTCATAATATTACGTAAATTATATTTAAAAAAATTAGAAAATTATTTAAAAAATAACTAAAATAGCTTCATTTTCAAACTTCTTCATTAAATACGAAAGCAAACAACAATTTTTATTGTTGAATATTTTTAGTATTTTAAGTATACAAGAGCCAGCAAAAAATAGCATGCGCACAGTAAATATATTTATTTTAAAATTAAAAAATAATAATTATATATTAATTTATATATATATATCATAAATATATATATATTTATTTAAAGTGAATAAAAAATCTATATTTTATACTATCATAAATCATTAATTAGTCAACGAAATTTTCATGAGATTTCTATTTTTATCAGCATGTGTAATTAATAGAAAATGTATCCTAAGCTAAAAGTTTACTGTTGTATTGAATTTTAGTGAGTATTTATTAAGAGAAATCGACGAATATATTGCTAAGAAAGATATTGTACATTTATAAATAAATCAAATAAATTATTTTTCATAAATTATAGTTATTCATCTCTTTGAAATCCTATTAAAAGTATCTAAAAAATACCGAATTCGATATTTTAAGTCATTTTTTTTCCTTCAATATTCTTATAATCATAAAACAATCATTCAGAAAATAATTCTTACAATCATATAACAATTCTTTTAATCGTATGATCATGTTCCTATAATCATATATCAAATTGAAACCATTCAGTTTATCAATATCCAAAATAAGTTCCTAATGTTTATTATCAGATAACTCATATCACTGACTCTCCGACCCGCCCGAAGACACACGGATAAAGAATACTGGATGACCGGACCGCTGCAACAGCAACATTGGCAGGAACTGTGGTTGAGTCCTAACGGCCACCACCGGCAACGGTACAATCCTTCCAGAAGGAAGTACGTCCCGTCATCGATGGGCGGAGCCAGATCTCCCACCTATCTATGCACCCACCAGGGTGGCGAGATCCAACCACCATACCGGAAGCGTCTCATCCTCATTTCGAAGTGCCCCGCCCTAGGGGATTTATTATCAGATTTAAAAAATAAATGCCCTGAGTTTATTAATATGTATAAATGAGATGGATATGAAGTTCAAATCTTTTAAGTCACTGCACATGATGTCACAATCACCATAAAATATCGCCTTTATGAATACCTTGAATTTTTCCACCGAAATTACCAAATTTTACCAAAGAAAAATAATTCATTTTATTAGATAAATAACAGCAAATATTTACATTCAATGTCTGCTAATACTTTTTGAAATATTTACAACAATGACAAAATAAAAAAAAATTAAGTTTATAAAATAAAACATGGAAATATAAATATTCAAATGCTAGTATATACACAATGTTTTTCACACAGAATGAGATAACTTTTTAAGAAGAACATATTATACATAAAATATACAATTACAAAATGCATTGTGCGCAATTAAATGCATGGAATACTGAAATGGTAGAACTCTAAATTGAAATGAATCAATTACTTCATTCAATGAGTCAATAAATCAGACAATTTCATTGAGTAAAAAAATGATGTATATTCATGTGAATCAGTTCTAATGATAAACAACCCGGATAAGTTAAGAGTTATTTACAGATGTATAACTATGGTATCAATAGGGTTAGATTTGTCTTTGTTATCAACAATTTTATCCAAATCTTTTTCAATGGAGTTTGCATAAAAACAGTAGGATTGAAAAGTCGGCGTAGTGAGAGTTTGAGTAGATGATCTCCGAATATTCAACAGATTTGATTTGAAATATTTCTTCACTTTGCTGGTGCAAGTGAAAGCTATAAATATGAAGAGCCCCTGAAGTGAATTGAGGATTGCAAACAAATACCATAACCAGAGAAGGTTAACCAAAGGAGCCAGTAAGCCAGTTATCCACGTAACACCCATGATGACTGCTAATCGGAGATATGTCAAATAATTTTTCTTGATGTATGCCCTTTTGCTGCTGTCTCCAGCTTTCATTCTATTCACAAATATGCTGTAAGCAGTGACTGCGAATAGAATAAAGTTCAAACAAATTATAGTAAACACAGGACCGGCAAAGAACGACAGGAGGGACGTTTTTGATCTGAACCAGCAAGATTCATCGAATTTTGGCTTATAGGATTCGTCTATGCCTTCTATGTTGTCGGCGATGAGGGCTGCTGCTGCAAACACTGAAGCTGTTCCCCAACAAATAAGGCTGTTATAGATGTATTTTTTCAGCTTGAATCCTTTCACGGATGATCTCAAATTTTCTGTAGCGTTCAGGATGGATCGGAAAACCTGAAAAGCCATCACGAACATCCATAGAAATGACCCAAGAAAGAAGAATTGAGTCAGGACAGCCACAACAGTACAAGCAAGACTGTTCTCGGCCACACTATCATTTGCCACAAACATCAACAAAGCGTAGGTGAGAAATAGCGACAAACACATCGATGCTAAATTGCATCCTGGTAAATTGCGCAGATCTGGAACAAGAGCAAAAACAACTAGATGTATCAGCAAAAACAGCATAGATATAGCTAGGCCTGTGATGGTAACATAATTCAAGGTCGCTGTTGCCAGTTGGGATGGCTGTTCGTTAAATACTTCAGATGGTGCACAGATTCTAATCATGTCCCCTATAAGTATGTAGTGTTGTTCCTCATATGTTTTGTTGTATACTGGGACATGGGCAGTTTTATTTGGGAACATTACATATTCACCTGGTTCCAAATCAAAAGTGAAACACGATTTGAGTGACTCGTGTTTGTTTGGTAGTTCCTCGTCAATTATCGTTGTATGAGATGACTCATCATCGTAGGTGACGGATGTTTGAGTTGAAGCGCTGAAGCATTGGGCAAAAATTGCTGTTCCAATAAGTATCATGTAAGAAATGTTATGAAACATGGTTGTCTATATTCTTTGGTAACTAATTTGAGAGGATTTATTTAGCCAGAGGTTGTTTCAAAGAGTCTTTCTTTCACTTTGCCTTTGTGTTTCACACCTTTTCAGTCCTGAGTATTTAGGCTTTCTGCAGCTTTGATTCATGTAGGGTGTTATCCTGGAAGAAAAATGATTACATTAATGTTATAAACGCATTTTGAGAAAACATTAAAAGCTATACAAGTGCCATCTGATGTGAAACCGCCGTAAAGGTAAAAGGGGATTAAAGTATCAAAATTGGAAATAAAGTTACATTCTCTTTTTTACTTGAAGCGCTGACTATCACTTTTTTTCCCACAGTGTTACTTACCATCATTTAATCAGATGTTCAATTTAGTATCATCTTTGAACTTATTTTAACATATTGATGATTTATTGTAATAATTTTTTTATTTTATTAATTTTGTGAATAGGCCTTTATTTAGATTTGTCTATTATGACTTCTGACTGTTCAGTATCTAACTTTTAAACCATACTAAGATGCAGTTGTTGGGTTTTATAAATATTCTTATAACTAACTGAACGTATTGAAAGAGTCAGGAACTTCATCAGTTATGCTTGATGAAGTACTAATATTCTTTCAATATTTCATCATTCATTGAATTTGTATTTTTTACAAGCTTTGTTTTGGGCAGAAAATAAAATAAGATTTTCCAATCGATTTGCTTGCGGTCCTCTCTCAGTCTAATGGCCCCATATAGGTGGCCTTGCCCTGTTTTCTTAAGTAGAAAGCCAGACCAGAAATTCCAGAATTAGCAAAAACACTGAAAGTGGTTATTTCGTTTTCTAAAATTGTTCCAGTAACAAAATCATATAGAGCAAAATATTATAAAATTATGCTTAAAAACTGGTTATAATAACTAAGATTAAAAATATTGGCAGTGGTCTCTTGTTTTGGTTGACCGGAAGTTACTGATATCGACATGCTATGTCTTGTTTCTTTTCGTACTTTCCAATCGTCCTTCCGGAACGCAAAACTTCTAGAGAAACCGAATTTCTGAAGTGCCGTATTAAGTACTTTGCAATTAATTCGAGATCTTAAATTCTTCTTAAGATTTAGGATTGCAACTGTTGCTGAAAAAATTAAGTCCGAGCAGACAGCAGCATTTTTTTTTTAAATTCTTGCTATTCAACACATTGAATGCCATGGGAATCATCAGTGGCTGGCAGTGAATTCCCTCTACATATGTCATTTTTTTCATTCCCTATTTAATAACTAAAATGATTAATTTGAAATATAAAAATGAATAGAACCGTAAAATTTTGTAATTTATACACGACTGAATAGATTAAACTTGGAAGATGGACTTGCGTAGTCTTTGATTGCTTCATTTTTTTTAATTGGAGAGTTTAAAGAAAACACTTTATGATTGAGCTAAGATGCTTTTTTTTTACATCTTATATATTTAGAGATGGATTTATTTATTACGTGATTATTTGCTTCATTTACATTAAAATTATAAATCCTAAGACATTTATTTACTCATAGTAAACATACGTAATGCATATCTAAACACATTATATCCTCTTAATGCATGAAACATTTAACTTCCTAATTCAGCTATGAATATTACAATTTTAAATAATTAATATCAAAATAACTTTCGCGTACCTTATATTCAAAATTTACATATATGAGTAACATTTAGCGTGAGAATATATTGAAAAAACATCCAGAACTTTCAATAATTTTCCGAATTTAAAGGTGCTTTGGATTTAAATTAAATATCCCGGATTGCTCCTAATTTGACTTGTTAGTTAATAGTTCATACTAATAAAAGATTGGTGGCATTTAATTTTAAAAAGTCAGTGAAAGTTAAGTTTAATTTAAATAAAATAAAAGCAAATTCTTCTTTCTTACTTTTGACATTTAATCTTTGATTAACGCTAGTCTCAGAGAAGTCGGTTTTCCCGATATATAGAAATGGAAACGTTTTTGTCTAGTAAGCATTAAATACCCGGGTTTATACCAATTTTTTCCTTGTTAATTAATAGCTCATATTTTGAGAAAGGAATAATAAGATTTAATTTTTCAAAATTAGTATGGAAGATTGTCTAAAAGATAAGTTTCATTAAATATTGAATATATTCACCCGAAAGGAACAATTAAGATGCAGAAGTTTGAACGAAAAATAGCAGAAGATTTAGCAAAATGTATTATTCCTGCTTTTACATGATTCCTTGTTTCTATTTAGAAAGTTATTATTATTATTTTACTTTATCCAATATTTTCTGCTTTAGAAAACGTTCCAAATAGTATTCGTGAATTTTAAAGCTGTCTAGAAGGCCATTTTATTGAAAGTATTAAGTCTACTCAAATTTTAATATTAATAACTAATTAATTTTCATTGTTTCAGTGTATGTTTCATATAATTTTTTGTCGTGTTTATTCTTTTTTTCCAACAACCCACACATTCAGAAATTTTTTCAAATTTTTCGAAAATTTTAATTGAATATTAACTTTTTCCTAACCAGACAGTAACATCACAATTCTTATGACCTCTAGTTTGGCGTATAACCTGTGGAAATGCCGAAAACGTAACGGCTACTATTGCCAACGTCATTCAGACCTGGGTTATTGGAGTGACGTCATTAGTGACGAAAACTCGAATGACGCAGTAGTCCTAAAATTATTCCCGCTGCATTAATCAGGCGCGAAAGTTGGAAAAAGAGAAAAACGGTGTCGTTGAGCTACTCATGGTTTCAAAAACCTTCAGGTAGTTTTATTATTTTTTTTAAGTGAATAGAGGACGTGTTTTGTATATGTTATGAATTAGGTGAAATGCTTAAGACTTCAATTTCAATCATCTAGGCCATTCCTTTCTTTTAGAATATTATTTAACTTCGAATTTAATTTGGGTTATTGCAATTTCATAATTAATTTTATTCAAAAATTGCAGAAAAATTCCCCACTTATAATAATAAATCACGTAATGCATTAAAACATATAAAAATATTATATATAAAATTTTATGAAATTTTAGACACTTCGTACGTTACAAACAAGACTTGAAAACGCAGCATCCAAAGTAAAAGCATATAAACCGAAGAAACAATTGCGTTTATACTTCTGTATAAAGCACAAATAAATGTAATAAATTTATTTACATGCAATAAATGCTCGAAAAACTTTACAACATTTTTTTAATGTTTTGCTTTAAAACCTTTTGATGCTTTTTTCCACCACAATAATAAAAGAAAATCTTATTTAAAAAATAAATATTTTTGAAAATATAATTACGATCAGTTATAAGCAAAGATGTTTTCTCGACTAACCTTTCTTTGCATGATTTTATTCTTTTTTTTATTTTTTATTTTTTGTGAAATAAATCAGGGTGATATAATTCATGCTCTAAATTAAAGGGAAAATGTTTAAACAAATTCTAGTTTAATAATATAATATAAAACAATTTAATAAATGATATAAAACAATGCAAATATATAGTGTAAAACAATTGAAAAACAGTATGAGGGAACTATCCATCATCATGTAAATTGATATGTTAAGGTCAGTGCAAAATCTTCAATGTCCTTCCCTCTTCTAAATCTCGACAATCATTATCTCTTTTATCAGCAAAAAAATCTCAGATAAATTGTAAAAAAAAAAAAATTCAATAAAATAAAAAAAAAATATTCAATAAATTGATCGTTTCATCCAACCACAACAGACAGCGGAATGTAACATTTGATTTTTTTAGAGTTACGTTCCTTATTACGCAATAGTCGTGAAAAAAGTTGCCAGCAACAACCAATTTCCAGCACACCTGTTTTGAGTACAATTTTTCGTTCACTATATGTTATGATTCAAATTTCCATCATCATGCAAAGAAGGGTTAATAATGAAAATTGTTATATATATATTTTTAATTTTCAGATTCATTTTTGCAGTTTTTAATAACTTAATGTAATTTTAATTAAAAGTTGTATCAAAAAGAAACGTTGTATCTTTTTAAATGACGAATTCTGGGGATTTTTTTTTTGTTGTTGTTGTCATTGAATGGAATATTTTCTTGAAGTATTAGATTCACTCTTTGTAGTATCATAAGATTAAATGGAAGAAAAAGAAAGTAATTTTCCAATTTTAAAATGAAATACAGAAAAGTTAAATAAATATTCGGCTCAGCTCCCGTATAAGGCATCCGCCAAATTGGCGAGAAATTTGGCGATAAACGGTAATTTCTGGTTGTCGTCATCGGCATATGTACGCTTCTTTATGGTAACCTTAAACCTTAGAACATATTCAGTATTTTTATGCGTTTTTATAAGGAGCAGCTCACATATACAGCAATTAACTTTTATAAATTATGCTTTTAAAATGAAAACAATATCAATATTTTCATGAGAACATATTCACCATAAAATTAAGAAATCATTTTTAAAAATCGGAGCAAAATATAATTCCGTCATCATCATTTAATATTAATTTTGAGCATTTCATTATACTTAAAAGCAAGTGAGTATACTTATAATTAAACAAATCGTTTCATTTGGATCTTTATCATAAATATTTCAATACCCCCTCCCCCTGACTTACGCTAATGTATTTTGCCAGTCCTAGGTTTAAGCCTAACATGGCTTCAAAAATTAGTCAATAATCACAATATTTATCTGAATTATTTAAAATAAAAAAGGAGGCAGCGCCACCCCCTGACTTATAGTCTAGTGCATTTTGTCAGTCTTAGAAATAAGCCTAACGTGGCTTCAAAACTTCCGGTTAAGAATCACAACATTCTAAACACGCATTATTGGCGACTTTTTGGCGAAAAAAATGGCGCCACTAGGCCGTATACGGGAGCTGCTCCAAATATTCTTGTTAAGGTTTTAAACAATCCAAATTAAGGATATAAAAATTATGCACTCGAAAGTAGATTTGGATACATAGATGCATTCATTACATACGCACAAGAAAAGGAATTGATCATTTCGATT
>JAPMOR010068066.1:38186-56573 GCA_026543865.1 Argiope aurantia | reverse complement strand
AAATTAATAATTTATTTCTATATAAATTATTTGCTCGATGTTGTTAATGCATCTCTCAGATTTCTTGCAAACTGCTTCTCATCATAAAACCTATACGGTTTAGAGGCTATCATGATACTACCACATCTAAAGAAATTCCATTCAGCACTTTAGGTCATTTTATATTAACCCATCATGCACAATAGCAGGAAAATATTTTTCCTCTTTGCTTATCTTTTTACTTTTCCTCGTTTTACTTATCATCTTAAAATCTTATCTTTCTCTTTTTATTTATTTATTTAAATATTTTATGTAAATAATAAATAAAGAGGAAAAATATGAATGTCTATACAGTAATCTGAGAGATCGGAGTTTGTGATTCCAGGGCTTCACATTCTATACATTGAAAAATCGTTTTTTTTCCTTCTAAAATTATTAAATCTTTTTAAATTTAACGTTAGAACATGTTTCTTTATAAAAATTATTTGTATTTTGTTCCTAATATATTTTGTGGAAGTTACATTGACTTTTGCATTTAAATGCGTTTAATGCTATTTTACATCTTTAGATGCTATTTTCTCAAATTGTAATCTCTGATAGAATTTTCTTATGAAAAACCTCAAATTAAAATCTAATGCCGATTCTTCGTTTAAATTCTGTATAATAATTTCTCAATATTTTCTAAAGTTTCTGAACTAAAGAATAAGTAATCTATTCATTTAGAAGCATTTTATAGATGTTTTATCGTTTCAAAAATGTTTTTAAAGAACTGAAAATTTCATGTTATTTACCAGTCGAAAATAAATATTTAAAGAATGGATAGAAATACAGCTTATTTCTAAGTTCAGGAACTAGATAATACATTTCTTAAGCTATCTCCAAAATTTTAAGCAAATCAATTGATAAATCTTTTAACTACATATTTTTTGCTTTATACCTCTTTTTAGCAAGAAAATGTCTTTTATCCCAATTGTTTTTACATTTTCAATTTAACTGGTATATTTTCATTTCCTAAATGTTTTTCCAATCTTTTTTACTTAAAAATTCAAAAAATTATTTTTGAGCGCTTTTCAAAAAATTCGTACTTTAAAGCCGTTATTCCTCATTTATCAATATATATGAAGGCATCTAAAAGAGTTCCAAAACTTTGCCACTTGATTTTAAGTGTGGACCAAGTCAATATACCCAAGTCATTTTAAATATCGTCTGTGCCGAACGAAGGATTAAAAGCAGGCCTCAAAAATTGAGTTCTAGGTATACAAAACTATGCTGATTTCAGTAAGCATTTTTATTATGCTGATTCCTAAAAAATTTTCCTCTTCTCTTTTTTATAATTCTGTTAGCAGCCGCTGTACATGTACTTACACAGAATTGCAACAAACTTAAGGATATCACAATCACAAACTGACTACTCCAACCCGCCGGAAGGCACAAGGAGAAGCTTGAATAACTGGACCGCTGCAACAGCAACACTGGCGGGAACTGTGGTTGAGTCCCAAGGGCCAACACCGGCCACGGTACAACCCTTCCCTAAGGAATTACGTCCCGTCATCGATGGGAGGAGGGAAGCCGGACTCCTCCCCTTTTCGTATACCCACAAGGATGGCGAGAACCAACCCCCATGCCGGAGGTCTCTCCTCCTTAATTACGAGGGGCCCCCCATGGGGCAAATTTAAGGATAAAAAGGCACATTTTTTTAAGTAAATAAGTGCGATTTTACGTTGTTTTATCTTTTCTTTTACTAATTATCCTTTTCCTTTAATATTATGGAGAAAAATTGTGGGAAACATTTCGTATTGTTGAAAGCGTCAAATGGAAGCTGGTGTTATTGTATACAAAACTTTTCGTAAAATAGCCTCCTGAAGAAGAGTAAGTGCTAACTATGGATTGTTTGAAATGACTTTCTATTCTCTCTTCTCACAAGCCTTAAGTGAATCTCACTCTACCGTGACGCTGAATTTCACCAACAAAGCAAGAGTCACGCAATAGACAAGCCTTTTCATTCTATGATAATTGATGGCAAACTTAGATAGGAGAGATTTAGTGACACAGGCTATAAGTATAATACAGGCTATAAGTATTGTACGTTACTAACCTATTCAAAAAGATTGTTCTTGGGGAAAAAAATTATATTCTTCATGAAGAGATTTCCAGTAAGAGTCAAAGGGTATGTTCCCAGAGTTGATTTTAATCTATTAATACATAATACATTATTATTTTTGTTTTGTTTTGTTTCAGGGCATGGTTCGTTTCCTTTTTATTTACGTAGATTTCATATAATAAACAGCCCATTCTGCATATGCGGTGGTTTGGGGGCGCTGATCATTTTCCTTTCGAATATACACGCTCACTAGTTCTTTATCACCTCAACCACCCCTTCAGCGAATCCAAACCCCACTGATTTCTTATTGTACTCAGAAACGAGGCTTCGCTAAGGATGACGGTAAAGATATATGAAGTCTCTAAAGATATTTGTGAAGAAATCCAGAAGAGGTTAGGACAGGGGTGGCGAACCTTTATGGATCAACGTGCCATTTTTTTCTAAAGAAATGTTTAATCAAGTACATACGTGCCGTCAAATAGTTTTGTTTTTTGATTATCAGGAATGTAATAAAACTAAATACTAACAACTCAAAACTCTTTATTTACTACAAAAAGATGTATTTTGTACTTATAGTAGCAAAGTTTTTGTTTATATGTGCAATTCAAATTAAAGTAACATCAGTGTGACTTCTGCTATTGCAGATTGGATGACACATAGCTTATATTAGAATTGTAAGGTGTTACTTTTGGCAGAATGCATGCTGAATTGGAGTCATCTGCGAAGCGGTTTCTAAGCGAGTCTTTAATGTTATTCATCTTTGAAAATAATGAGTCGCAGTTAGAGGTAGACGAAAAATTCCATGTTTCCAAAATTTCGTTACTGGCATTTTTATTTATATTCCTTAGTAATCTTTCTGTTTAAACTCTTTCTTGTTTCAATAAATTTTTAAATACATATTGAACTAGACTGGAAATCAATAAGTTACATTTGAAATTCTTCTATTTCCAATCGAATCGGCATAATTTCAGTTTATCAAATGAAGTCATAACTGGGTTCGTAATAAACTTCCGATAATTTTTTTTGAACTGAGAAAATCTCGCTGAAAATTCCTTGATTGAGGAATCAATTACGGAAATAAATTCCTCGATGACTTTTTCTCCGTCTGGTTTCTCATTTACTTCTAGATCTTTGAGATTTTTTTTTCAAGTTTGGGAAGTACTTGTAGTTTTTTGTAATAATATCGTTTCTGAAAACATGCAGTTTAGCGTCAAAAGCGCGAATGAGATCCATCATGACTATAATTGTTTTATAAGTGCCTTTAAACTTCATGTTCAATTCATTGAAATATTGGCATATGTCAGTAAAAAACATCAATTTTGAAAGTCACAAACATCCAACAACTGTGGGTATTTGCCCATCATCTTGCTGAAACAGTCTGATTTCTTCTAAGTAATCAGCAAATGTTTGAAGTACATTCCCGCGGTTCAACCAGTGAACATTATTATACCATTAAGCCATTACACACCGAGTTGACTTCATCCAATAAAAAAGGCCGCGGTGGGCTGGTGGTAAGGTCTCGGCTTCGGAACCGGAGGGTTTCAGGTTCGAGACCCGATTCCACCGAAGAACCGTCGTGTAAGGGGGTCTGTTGCACGTTAAATCCGCCCTGACCAAACGTCCTCCCGCTGGTGTGGTGTGGTGTGGAGAGGAGGGTGCCAGTTCAGGTGTCGTCCTCGTCATCTGACCGTGGTTCAAAATGACGAGGTCCGTCCCAAAATAGCCAAAGTGTTGCTTCAAACGGGAAGTTAATTAAACCAAACCAAACCAACCATTCATCCAACAAAACATAAAATTTTCGTTTATTTAAAGCCTTCGACGATATGATGTTGACTATTTTTGTGACTAACGCCATTACATCAACAAGAGATGTTAAACCATCCTTAGCACACAATGGCAGGGAATGGGAATATGCGCACCGCGACCGATCACTCGCATTTGCTCGTTATACTTCTAGCGAACTGTGTGATTTTGAACTAAAATGCAAATCGTTTTGATCGACGGCTTGCCCAAACTATTGTGTCGCGTGCCCATCAATGGCACGCGTTCCACTGGTTCGCCATCCCTGGGCTAGGATGATGGATCTTTGTCTTGGATTGCTTGCAGTCTTGTTTTAATTGATTCTTTATTTATGTAATTTTTCTGGCACAGATTCTATTTGTTGTTTTTATGCAGGATTATAGCTATTAAAAACTGTACGTTACTTTTCATATTCTTGATTTACCTAGTAGTAAGGCTTTCTTTTTATGTGTTTCTCATTCTAGATCTGCTTTGCATATTTGCCTTGTATTTGTGTCATTCACTTATTGATCACTTTAGATAGATGATCTTAGATACTGGTACATTGTTTGATATTGCTGTACAATATACTAGATTTTACATCCTTTGGACATTGTGATACTATTTTTATGCTTATGTGTGTTACTGCCTTCTCTTTGTAATCTTAAACAGAGTTTCTTTTTCTTAGTACTTTTCAACTGATAGTAAATGAAATTTTGCATTTACTATGTATTTTTATGAATATGTGCAATAAATATCAATTTTATCCCAAACTAGAAGCTTAATGTTATCGCTATATTGAATTTTAATGAATAAAGTGAATTCGTTGAACTTATTATTGAGCTGAAATAAATTATAATCTCGAATAAAAATCTAGTTTTGGTAAACTACAATTATTTTTTGCTTCGAAATTTTATTAAATGTATCTAAGAAATAAAATTCTCAAAACTACACAAACAAAAGATCGCTGGGAAATTAATTATTTGGAGATTAAATTTTTATATTTTGATAACTTTTTGGTGAAATTATGTTGATAACAATCACATTTCAAACCGAAATAATTCAGCTTTTCAATTTATGTATATCTCAAACTCCATGCCACTTATCTGATATCAGGTACAACATTTTTTTTTCTAAGTAATGCCCCCAAAATATATTTCTTCAGATAAATGATGTGAATATAAAGTTTTAATAAGTTAAAACGAAGAAAATCGCTTTAAGAAGGAAACTTAATTATCTAAATGCTCGATCTAGTGCTCCTTTCGCATTTGAGAAATGAGTCATGAATTTGGAAAGGAGCTTTAAAACGAAATACTCGAACTCAAGGCATCTGTCTACCTACGGAGTCAAATTTTTGAAAATCCCTGTATGAGCTATTTTAGTTCTTTTTCAGGATAAGTGTGATTCATAACAATAAAAAATATTGATCAGGAAATTTTGGGCCAATTACGATTCTCTAAAATATGTTAATTCAGGTTAAAAAAAATAGTGAAACTGCAACAAAAAGCAAAACACTCTACAAAACATTCTATTGCATATATGTAGTGACGAAAGCCTGATGACGAGGGTCATCTGCTGGCCTTCAGGTGTTGATGCTTGTTAGACGGAGTACAGACGAAACGGTTCTGAACGAAAGTCAAGACGTGTGAGACGAGACGGGTCTCTGAACGAAAGACGCGACTTAACATGTGAATTAATCCTGCGACGTATTTGACGAAATCTATTTAATGTTCATTTCTTTTATGATAATGTAATTGTTCCTTCCTAAATGTAATTAAATGTGCGTTCTGAAATAGTAGTGATTCCAGATTCCTACAAATATGGGTGTTGGGCTGGATTTTAATGAAGACCGGTACATAGACGAAAGAAGAGCCAAACAGGCGTGAAATTTGACGTAGAGCAATTTGACGTACTACCATAAACCTCTTGGATACCAACTCCTTGTGGATTGACGCAATGTGGATCGACGTTGAAGAAATTGTGAGTACAATTTTGATTTATACTCAAGTATGGCATTTCTTGCACGAGCACAAAAGAGCGACTTACTAACTTTAGTAGACGAATTAGAACTAACGGCACCACAGGATGCCAAAGTGCGACAGTTAGTTACAATGATAACAGAGTCGAAAGACTATGACAAAGAGTTCGTAAAAAACTTACTTTTAACTATCACTCAGGAGCGCGAAAGGTTAGATGCTGAAAAAGCTGAAGCCGAAAAGAATGAGAGCGAATATACTTTGAAAAAGTTAAAACTTGAGTTAAAAATTAGAGAAAATACTTTAACTGTATCAGATATGCCTAAGACTGATATATTAAAATTGCTAAAGAATTATGATAATAGCGGAGACATAAGTGTTTACCATTCGTTATTTGAGAAACAAATAAGTAGGACTAACATTGCAAAAGAAACTGGATTTCTTATTTACTCGGGTTATTACCATTGGATATAGTCAATTTAATTGCTCGGGAACCTGATCCATCAGCTAATGACTATGATTACATAAAAAAAACTGTTACTTAAACGATTTAAATTAACTTCCGAACAACTCAGACAAAAGTTCTTTACTCACAAACGAGATTCTACTTCTTCATGGCGGGATTTTGGTTTTGAACTGAATAACTTTTTTGAGGAATGGATAAATTGTTTAGAAATAACTGATTTTGAAGATTTAAAGCAGCTAATGGTCGTTGACCAGTTAAAGAGTAAAATACCAAATGACGTACGATATCATTTTCTCGACGATTTGCTCAAAATAAAGAAAGTAGAAAATTTGGTTAATAAATTGTATGAATATGAAGCTGCACGAAGTCACCTTAAAAAGGAAACAAACAGAAATTGGCGTGTTTCCGAAAACAGAAGTAAATTTGATATCGCGAAAGAATCTAAAAATTCACCATTGCCGTTCGTTCGTGCTCAAAAGAATTATGCTGATGATAATTACTATAACAAGAGTAATAATAAATGTTTTAATTGCAATGAGGCTGGCCATAAATCAATTAATTGCAAGTTTAAAAACAAAGGATTGAAATGTTTCCAATGTGGTAGCTTTGGCCACAAAGCCAGTATCTGCCCGCAAAGAGATTTTAAAGTGTATATTCGTAACTCTCCAAAAACTGTAAATAAGCTTAGTAAAAATGTTGAAATAAATGGTGTAAATTGTAATGCATTAATTGATACTGGAAGTGATATTACTATGATTAATTATGATTTTTATTTGAAAATTGGTAAACCTAATTTAACGACTGATAATGTGAAATTAGCTGGTATAAGTGGAGATAGCATTACTCCTCTAGGTTTTTTTGATTGTGATATATTAATTGATGAATATGTAATATCAACTAATGTGTATGTGTTAGAAATAATGCCGAACGAAATAATCATCGCCATGGACGTATTAAATAATCTAAGCTTTTCATTCCAAGAAAAACAAATTACCATTCATGGGAAAAAAGCTCAAATAAATTACACCCGGCTGGTGAGAAACGAGGTCAAGGTCGTATCACTACGTTTCTCGGAGCTGAAAAGAGACAGACAGGCACATATTTTTGCTGAGACTTGCAATAAAATAAATACACATCCTCTCCCATACTTCATTCATTTAGCGGATTCGATAAACTATGATGAAATCGACATGAGTCATGTAAAAAACCCTTGAGACAGGAAATAAATCGTCTTTTAAATAAGTATTCGCCAAACAAAACAGAAAGTACGGAGTTGCAAATGAAAATAATACTGAGCGATGATATTCCGATTAGTCATAACCCTCGAAGGCTGCCTTTTAAAGAACAAAAATTCGTTGAAACTCAGATTGATAAATGGAAACAACAAGGGATAATAAAACCCAGTTGCTCAGAATATTCTTCTCCTGTAGTTTTATGCAAGAAGAAGGATGACAGTTATAGGTTATGCATTGATTTTCGTAAGCTAAATAAAAAGATGATTAAAGATCGGTACCCTTTACCCCTCATAGAAGATTTGCTTGACAAACTTGAGCAATCAAAAATATTTACTACTTTGGACTTGAAAAACGGAGTTTTTCATGTAGACGTAGAGAAGGATAGCACAAAATTTACGTCTTTTGTAACACATCATGGCCATTGGGAATTTCTTAAAGTACTATTTGGACTTTCCAATAGTCCGAGTGTATTTCAGCGTTACATTAATGTGATATTCAGAAATTTAATGTTAGACGGAACTGTACTGATTTATATGGACGACATTATTATACCATCCAAAACCGAGGAAGAAGGGCTAGAAAAATTACAACGTGTTCTACAGGTTGCATCAGAGTACGGTTTGGAGTTTAATTTTAAGAAGTGTCAGTTTTTAAAACCACGAATAGAATTTTTAGGCTATAGAATCCAAAACGGAACTATACAGCCCTCTGTATCTAAAACGGTAGCTGTACAAAAATTTCCACAACCACAAACTGTTAAACAAGTATAAAGCATTTTAGGCCTTACTAGTTATTTCCGGAAATTTATACCCCACTATTGAAAAATCGCAAAACCGCTTAGTGATATACTAAGAAAAGACATTGCATTTAAGTTTGAATCTGAACAAAAGGAAGCTTTTAAAAAACAAAGATATTTTAACTCAGGAGCCAATTTTGCATCTCTATCAACAGGGATCAGTTTTAGAACTCCATACAGATGCTAGCAGTCAGGGATTCGGAGCAGTGCTGCTGCAACAGGGAACCGACAATAAGTTTTATCCTATTCATTATTTTAATCAAAAAACATATCCACAACAAAAAAAATATAGTAGCTATGAATTAGAAGTTTTGGCTGTAATCGAAGCGTTGAAAAAATTTAGACATTATTTACTGGGTTCTAAGTCTAAAATTGTGACTGATTGTTCCGCTTTTCAACAAACTATGAGTAAAAAAGATCTTACACCAAAAGTTGCAAGATGGGCTTTACAGTTAGAGGAATTTGATTACCAAATTGTTCATAGATCAGGAAAACAAATGGCCCACGTAGATTCTCTTAGTCGAAACGCAGTACTTGTTACTCGTTCATATAGTGAAGTGACCACTAAAATAGCTAGTACTCAAAATCAGAACGAATTCCTTAAGAAATTAAAAGCTTTGATAGATAAGCAAGAAGACGGTGAACACATTGTGAGAATTAGTGTTTTATACAAATACGATAATGATAGAGAATTGCTCATAGTACCACAAACATTACAAAAAGATATTATTCGAGAAATTCACAATAAAGGACATTACGCTGTGGCTAAGACGAAAGAAATTTTAAAGCGAGAATTTTACATACCAAAGTTGAGGTCGAAAATAGAAAGTGTGGTAACCAATTGCGTGGAGTGTATTCTTTGTAATAAGAAACGCGAGAAAGTTGAAGGCTTCCTTAACCCCATCCCAAAAGAAAATTTGTCTTTAAGTACATATCACATCAATTTCATTGGCCCTATGCCTTCTACAAATAAGAACTATCAGCATATTTTTTCAATAGTCGACGCTTTTACAAAATTTGTCTGGTTTTATCCGGTTAAATCAACGTCTACTCAGGAGGTAATAACTAAACTTAACCTTCAACAATCTACTTTTGGAAATCCGACGGGAATAATAACAGACAGTGGCTCAGCTTTTACCTCAAAAGAATTTGAAACATTCTGTCAGGATGAAAATATTGAACATTTCAAAATTAGCACTAGAATTCCTCGCGGAAATGGGCAAATTGAAATAATGCATAAAATTTTAAAACTCATTTTATCAAAACTCTCGATAACAGACCCTACTAAATGGTATAAACATGTTGCATCAGTGCAGAAAATAATCAATAGTACTGTTTCGAGGAGTAAAACGTTTACTCCGTTTGAGCTTTTAACTGGAGTAAAATTAAAAGATACAACTGATTTACATTTAAAGGAAATATTGGAAGAAGAATACACAAAAGCAATGATGGAAGATCGAAATAATATGAGAGAAGAAGCAAGGGAAAACATTTTGAAGATGCAAGAAGAGAATCGCAAAAGCTTCAACAAACGAAGAAAAGTGGCGCGCATCTACAAACTTGGTGAATTAGTGGCCATACAACGGACTCAGTTTGGATCTGGACTCAAACTAAGACCAAAGTTTCATGGACCGTATCGGATTGTCAAGGTTAAACCTAAGGATCGCAATGACGTGGAAAAAGTTGGATGTCATGACGGACCAAATACAACTTCCACAGCAGCTCATTTCATGAAAGCATGGTCTTCAGACTAAAAAAAAAAAAAATGTTTATTGGTTTATTCAGATACTGTTTTCTTTTTTTTTATTATTTTTTTTTTATTCTTACAGATTTTTCTACTTTGATTTAACTTTCGAGGACGAAAGAGATGTCAGGATCGCCGAATGTAGTGACGAACGCCTGATGACGAGCGCCATCTGCTGGCCAACAGGTGTTGATGCTTGTTAGACAGAGTACAGATCAGACGGGTCTGAACGGAAGTCAAGACGTGTGAGACGAGACGGGTCTGAACGAAAGACGCGACGTGTGAGATCAGACGGGTCTCTGAACGAAAGACGCGGCGTAGATCTGGACGAGATCTGTGAGACGATGAATGCAGCTGAAGAAACGACGAATATTGCCATGCCATGACTGCGATATTAACATGTGAATTAATCCTGCGACGTATTCGACGAAATCTGTTTAATGTTCATTTCCTTTATATTAATGTAATTGTCCGTCCTAAATGTAATTAAATGTGCGTGATTCTAAAATAGTAGTGATTCCTGAGTCCTACAAATATGGGTTTTCGGCTGGATTTTAATGAAGACCGGTACATAGACGAAGGAAGAGCCAAACAGGCGTGAAATTTGACGTAGAGCAATTTGACGTACTACAATAAACCTCTTGGATACCAACTCCTTGTGGACTGACGCAGTGTGGATCGACGTTGAAGAAATTGTGAGTACAATTTTGATTTATTCTCAAGTATGGCATTTCTTGCACGAGCACGAAAGAGCGACTTACTAACTTTAGTAGACGAATTAGAACTAACGGCACCACAGGATGCCAAAGTGCGACAGTTAGTTACAATGATAACAGAGTCGAAAGACTATGACGAAGAGTTCGTAAAAAACTTACTTTTAACTATCACTCAGGAGCGCGAAAGGTTAGATGCTGAAAAAGTCGAAGCCGAAAAGAATGAACGCGATTATACTTTGAAAAAGTTAGAACTTGAGTTAAAATGTATAGAAAATACTTTAACTGTATCAGATATGCCTAAGAATATCAGATATGCCCATCGAAATATAGAATGCTTTGTATTAAATAAGACAAGGAGAATTACTAACTAGGAACTCTGTAATTGATTTATTTGGCCAAAAATATTTGTCCTGAAATTATAATAATCGGAGGTTTATGTCTCAGCAGCAAAAAAAATCGTCTGGTTATGAAATCACCGCTAGAACCGCTGAGAGAAATTATTTACTTTTGTCATTATCAAAAGAAGGCCACTCATATAGGAGAACGTCTTTTATGTTTTGGAATAAAACAGAGCGTAATTATAACTATAACTGTGCCAATTTTCGATTTTTTTGATACGAGTTTCCGAAAAATATCGATCTATCGAAATCATGATTATGAATAATAATTCACGATAAATCACGATACGTAAATCGATATTCAAAATTAATTCGTGTTTTCAATTTCGTTTTGATTATTGGTTATATTTATTTTTTTTTATCTTCATTCTTTTTTTTCGCCTTCATACAAAATTTTTGTTAATATTTATATAAATACTGTCATATCCTAATATATGAAAGTGCTTATTTTAAACATGTTATTTTGAAATGAATTGTTTTCTGTTCCCTAACTGAATGATAACATCACGGAAATATAATTGCTGTTATTAGAAGGCTGTCCTTTGTTTAGTCTCAAAATATTTATATTCAGAAATTAAAGCAAAAAGGATTAATTCCAATTTAATTCACAATTTTATTCGCAGCTCTCAATTTCACACTTAAGCGCACTCGCATAAAAAAAAGAAATTCCGTTATACTTCCACTTTCGTCGTGTGGCTCACGATAAATCGAAATACAATAAATCGATATTTACCATTTTCGATTTCGTTTTGGCCTTCATAGAGAATATTTGTTAATATTTCTATAAATACTGTCATATTCTAATATATAAAAATACTTGTTTTAAACGCAATGTTATAAATTGTAACGTGCAGACATTGCATTGACATGGCACGTTTTAATAAAGGAGTTTTAACAAAGTTATTTTCTAACTATTTTTATTCAAAAGGAAAAAAAAAATATTTTTATTAGATAAATTGAAATTTTCTTTTATTTGTGGTCATTCTGATCAATCAATAAGTTAAGAGATGCTACTTATAATTTATAATAGCTGTAAATAAATAATGAGCCGGCGTCCTGGCATTGGGGTAGCGCGTCTTCCCCGTGATCGGGGCATCCCGGGTTCGAGTCCCGGTTCGGCCATGGTTGTCCTTCATTTGTTCTATCTGTGTGAATGTGCCCCCCTTTAAAAAGGGGCTGTGCAAGCGAATGTGATGCGTGAGTAGCAAAATCGTACTCTTGGCCCTAGTTGGCGATACTAAAATAAGAGACGTTCCCTTTCGGCTTAAAATCGTTGATTTCAAATCAGCGGGCTTGCCTATTGCAAGTGCCATCGGAAACAACAACAACAACAAATAAATAATGATATCATGATATATCGACAAATATTGATAAGTGTTGGACTATATATCGCGATGACTATATATAAGTTCCGTCATCGCCCAGCCCTAGATATAACATCGAAAAGTGGTTGATGCAGTTTCAGAACGTCGGAACGTCGTAAAGAAATCAGCACAAGGCGAACATCAACCAAAACTGAAGTGATTGAAAAAATTTGTGACACATTTTTATGAAGTCACGAAAAATCAAAGTGTCTCAGTAGTGCAGAACTGAACATATCACAAACTACAGTGTGACGTTTGTTGTGAAGACCTCTGCATTTCAAGGCATACACATATCAGGAGGTACGTACTTTAAAACTTTCTGACCGACCATTGCGTATAGGTTTCTAACATAAGCTGGAGGTGAACGATTTCGCAAACAGACTTGTGTTTAGGAATGAAACGACCCATCACTTCTATGGCAACCGGCATAATTTAAGATTTTGGGATATGAAAAATCTGAATAGAATAATGAAACACTAGCATGATTCTCGAAAATTGAGCATTTTCTGTGCCAAAATCAACAGTTATATTTATGGTCCTTTTTCCTTCATGGGAGAATCTATTAAAAAGTTTATTTACCACGATATGCTCTCCGAGTGGTTGTATTTTAAGTTAAAGGAAGTGGTTCCCAGCTTTATTCTATAGCAGGATTGTGCCCCACTACATGCATAACTACACTGGTGTGCAAAACTTAAGCAACAGGTATGTTTTTTGCCATAACTTCACGAGAAATCATCTGAGAGACATGAAATTCAGAAATGAGATACAGCATTTTGTTCTGAAAGAATGACGAAAGCATAGTTGCGCAGAAATGAATACAATGCATACAGTATGGAATCAAACAAAAAAAAGGCTTTATTGAACTCATAGTATCGTTACACATGATTGTCTGTCCAAGAGGAAGAACAGCAAGCAGATGTTCCTTAGTATGGGATATGCCCTCCCCTTACTGCAATGGTTGCTTCGCACCGTCTCCCCATACTCAGCACCAGATTGTCCAACAGTTCTTGAGGTAAGAGTGCCCATTCCTCAATCAGCATCTGTTTAAGTTGTCGGGTGTTCCCAGGAGGATGTAATCGTGCCACAAGGTGTCTCCCCAAAGCATCCCATACATGTTCTATCGGATTTAAATCAGGGGAGCACGCCGGCCAATCCATTCGAGCGATATCTTCACTTTCCAGGAGCTCCTCAACAGCATGAGTCATGTGTGGCAATTCCCAACGCCAGTTGATTTGGAGAGAGGACGGGACACGGTTTCATCCCAGTAACATCATGGTAAGAGACCGTTTCGGTGGTCCTGGAGTTGTCGTCTGGGGAGGCATTATGATGAACGGGCGGACTGAGCTCCACGTTTTCGACAGAGGTTCTGTAACTGGAGATCGCTATTGTCAGGAGGTGATCCTTCCCCATGTGCGTCTGTTCCGAGGTGCCATTGGATCAGACTTCGTTTTTATGGATGACAATGCACGGCCACACAGGACTCATGCTGTTGAGGAGCTCCTGGAAAGTGAAGATATCACTCGAATGGATTGGCCGGCGTGCTCCCCTGATTTAAATCCGATAGAACATGTGTGGGATGCTTTGGGGAGACGCCTTGCGGCACGATTACATCCTCCTGGGAACACCCGACAACTTAAACAGATGCTGATTGAGGAATGGACACTCTTACCTCAAGAACTGTTGGACAATCTGGTGCTGAGTATGGGGAGACGGTGCGAAGCAACCATTGCAGTAAGGGGAGGGCATATCCCATACTAAGGAACATCTGCTTGCTGTTCTTCCTCTTGGACAGACAATCATGTGTAACGATACTATGAGTTCAATAAAGCCTTTTTTGTTTGATTCCATGCTGTATGCATTGCATTCATTTCTGCGCAACTATGCTTTCGTCATTCTTTCAGAACCAAATGCTGTATCTCATTTCTGAATTTCATGTCTCTCAGATGATTTCTCGTGAAGTTATGGCAAAACACATACCTGTTGCTTAAGGTTTGCACACCAGTGTACATACGTCAATCCCCGAATGAGCATCAACCACTGGCGATCATTTGGATTTGGCGTGATAGGTCAAATGATATGACCTTGCTTTCTTGGCATGCAGATAGTGAAAAGTAGAAGCAATAACTGACGGAATGGACGCATTAACAGCATATTCTATCATAATTCTGGAAGGAATTAGAATGTTACATAGACGTTTGCAGTGCCTCGGAAGGGCACATATTGATAAGCTATAGAAAACTTGAATCACTGTAGTTACACGGTAAATTTGATTTATCAAAATAAATCAATTACTTCACAAGTATGCTAATTTTTTGTTTCATTCAATATAAAACCCCATAAACTCAAAATAGACATTTTTACTTAAAAAAATGTTCTATTTTTCTTGATATATGGTAATAAATGCCCATATTTATTTATTTCAAAATTTATTTGGAATATTTATTATTAATGACAAAAATATTTCAGTTAATTTTAAAATATAAAATTTGAACACTCAAATTTAAATCCTTCAAAGAGTCAGAATTTTGTGAGAAGAACATATTATACATAAAATGCACAAAATGTATTTTGCATTTAAAAATGCATATAATGCTGAAGTGGCAGAATGGTAAATTGAAAAAGTGATTTGATTATTTTATTTAATGCGAAAATGAATAAGATTATTTCAATGAATAAATAATGAACTCATATATATACATAAAAATAAATTATTTCATTTAATGAATGAATGAATCAGATTATTACATTAATGAAAGGCAAATATTAAAACTGGAGTTACATACAAGAACCAGTTATTACTTAAGTTAGTTATTAGTTAATTATACATACCAGAACCAGTTTCAAAAATCAGCAAACTGAATTACTAAGAAGTATTTACATACTGTTACAAACCTGCAATTCGGCTTCCCAGCATAGTTTATTCCATCAATAGAGAGAAAGTTTTACAGTCATCTGAATGGGACAGAGTCCAGGTGGCGCGTCAAAGGTCCCGGAGCTTGGCGACAAACTAGGCGACCATTTGGCGACTTGGCGACCAATTTGGCGACTTTGGCGCCAAAATAGATAATACCCGAAACTTCGAGAATTTTCCCGAACCGTCCAGTAGGAACCGAGATACGCCTCGAACGTTCCTGATTGGTAGAGAGGCTTCTAGCCCCGCCTCCTGAGACCTATAAAAGGGTCCACAGCTGCTAGAGCAGGCAAGTCAAGTCGGACGGGGAGACGACGGAGAAGTCCGAGGACGGAGCGGAGGAGTCGTAAGCGACGGTGAGCAGCGACGGAGTCAAGCTCGTGCTGAACTGAGCTGTACGCTACTGTCTGCAGTAGATTCTGGTTGTATGCTGCTGTGTGTGCTGTTGTATGCTACACGTCTCGGCTGAAGATAGTCGTCTCTATGCTGTATACAGTTATCGTTTTTGTGCTGTCCTGTGTGTCTTCGTGTAAATAAACGTCGTTGTTTTTATTCTACTACCGTCTGCTGATTGAGCGTTCTACACACCATATCACTACCACTATCCAAACGAACCCCGGTAAAGAAAATTTCGTAACAATACTTATAACTCTGGTATCAATACGATTAACATTTTCTTTGTTTCCAACACTTTCATATTTTTCAATGGAATTTCCTTGAAAACAATAAGATTGAAAAGTTGACTTAGTGAGAATACGATCTGATGATATTCGAATATTCAACAGCTTAGACTTGAAATATTTCTTGACTTTGTTGTTGCAAGTGAAAGCTATAAATATGAAGAGACCCTGTAGTGAATTGAGGATTGCAAACAAATACCATAACCAGAGAAGGTTAACCAAAGGTGCCAGTAAGCCAGTTATCCACGTAACACCCATGATGACTGCTAATCGGAGATATGTCAAATAATTTTTCTTGATGTATGCCCTTTTGCTGCTGTCTCTAGCTTTCATTCGATTCATAAACATGCTGTAAGCAGTGACTGCGAACAGAATAAAGTTCAAACAAATTATAGTAAACACAGGACCGGCAAAGAACGACAGGAGGGACGTTTTTGATCTGAACCAGCAAGATTCATCGAATTTTGGCTTATAGGATTCGTCTATGCCTTCTATGTTGTCAGTGATCAGGGCTGCTGCTGCAAAAACTGAAGCTGTTCCCCAACAAATAAGGCTGTTAAAGATGTATTTTTTCAGCTTGAATCCTTTCACGGATGATCTCAAATTTTCTGTAGCGTTCAGGATGGATCGGAAAACCTCAAAAGCCATCACGAACATCCATAGAAATGACCCAAGAAAGAAGAATTGAGTCAGGACAGTCACAACGGTACAAGCAAGACTGTTCTCAGCCACACTATCATTTGCCACAAACATCAACAAAGCGTAGGTGAGAAACAGCGACAAACACATCGATGCTAAATTGCATCCTGGTAAATTGCGCAGATCTGGAACAAGAGCAAAAACAACTAGATGCATCAGCAAAAACAGCATAGATACAGCTAGGCCTGTGATGGTGACATAATTCAAGGTCGCTGTTGCCAGTTGGGATGGCTGTTCGTTAAATACTTCAGATGGTGCACAGATTCTAATCATGTCCCCAATGAGTATGTAGTGTTCTTCCTCATAAGTTTTGTTATATACTGGGACATGGGCAGTTTTATTTGGGAGCATTACATATTCATTTGGATCTAAAATAAATGTGGAACACGATTTTAGCGATTCGTGTTTGTTTGGTAGTTCTTCATCACTTATCATAATGTAAGATGGTTCATCAATGTAAAGTTTATTATTGATAAACGTTTGAGTTGAGACATTGCAGCATCCAGCAATAACTATTGTTATAAGAAGTATCATGTTTTCAAACAGGGCTGTTTATATTCTTTGGTGATTAATTTGTGATGAATTAATTAAGGGGTTCCCTTATAAACACTTTCTTTTCAGTTTCATACGTCTTCAGAGCTGAGTACTTGAGCTTTCTAGCTATTTTGTTGTATGTAGGATGCACCCTGAAAGAAAAATAATTACATTCATACAATTACATAATACACAATTTTTAGAACACATTAATTGCCATGCAATTTTGTATTCTGATTTTTTTAACAATATTTAAATTAAAGAAGAAAAACTGGACTATTTTTAAATTTTGACATATCATTTCAGATAATTATTAGATCATTTTCAGTTTAATAAAGAACAAAAATTGCTCAATTATCTATTAAAATTTTTATTAGTCAAGATTTTCAATACAGGAAATTTATATTTTACATATTGCAATTGCGTTACAAATTATAATTGTAATATAATACGTGTAAAATTCAAAGGAAGATCTTTCAGAAAGTGCCTTTTAATTGTTTATTTTTGTTACAAATAATAAATATTTAAAAAATTTAAATAACATTTAGAAAAATACTTTTTCTATTGATTCTCCCTTCAATTAACTCAAAAATAAATGTAATCAATAAATGTTTTAAAAAGGAATCAGTTTCAAATCTGCTATTACAATATCCTAGCGAGCCATTTTTGGATATTCTTCCATGTTTAAACTGCATTTTTAAAGCTTCTTTCGCTATGGAGTTTTCGAATTAAAGAAAATGTTTAAAACATTTAAAAGATAATCTATAAAATCTGTTGTAAAGTCTTTGTAAAGAAATAGAAAAACGGTGAAGAAAGATTAAAATTAAAATTATATTCCCTTTCCTTATTAACTGCTTATCGCTTTCTTTTTTAAAGTCTAAGCAGGATTTACGGCACTCTTTTAATTATCTGGTAGATATCAGCAGTGACGGACTTCGGCATTTTACGGCTTTAGAAATTGCAAAGTATAGTGTTCTTCTTTTAATAAGATAAACAATTTAGTTTCTCA
>JAPMOR010068066.1:27063-38176 GCA_026543865.1 Argiope aurantia | reverse complement strand
ATTTCATTTCATTTTAACATATTAATGATTTATAGTGGTGGATTTAAGCATTTTGCGACCGTAGATTTTACAAAGTGTGAGACTTGTCTTTGAATAAGATGGTCAATTTATATCTCATTTTATTATATTAATGGTTTATAGTGGTGGGTTTAGACACTTTGTGGCCTTAGACATTCCAAAGTTTGAGACTTCTTTTAATAAGATAGTCAGTTTAGTAAAGTTGGTCGATTTAGTTCTTTTATTATGGTCAGTTTAGTTCTTTTATTAAGATCGTCAGTTTTCACATTTCAGTTCATTTTAACATATTAATGATTTATAATGACGGATTTGGGCATTTTGCGGCTGAAAGCATTGCAAAGTATGACCTCTTTTAATATGGTCAATTAGTTTCTCATTTCAGCTCTATTTAACCCTTTCATTGCCGTGGGAAGTATGATTCTCTCTAAATTCATCAGTCTTTGAGTGAAGCTATGTAGGTTGGCATAAAATCTGACTAATTTTTCAATAAGATAGAAATTTAGATGTTTTAGTTCCTCATGTCATACATAATGGCATGTCTTGATTTGTTACTTAATTATCAATTAACGTAATTAATAGTTAATCAAATTAAATTTATCTAATAAGTTAAATGAATCACTTTTATTTAGCCACTCTCAATTTTTAAAATACTGCAATATAATATGACCAGAAAAAAAGACCTTATAAAAGGTTGACGTATTAGTGATTTATAGTGGCGAATTTAGGCATTTTGTGGTCGTAGACATTTACCCTTTAAAGGGCCTTTTTTTTTCTAGTCATATTATGTTAAAATATTTTTAGACTTGAAATTAGAATAAGAAAAGGGATTCATTTAGCTTATTAGATAAATTTAATTTGATTAATTAATTAATTTGGTTAATTAATAATTATCAAATCAAGACACATCATTTTGTGTAAAATAAAGAACTAAAGCATCTAAGTGTCTGTCTTTCTAAAAAAAATTTGTCAGAACTTAGGCCAACCTACATAAATTCATACGAAGATTGATAAATTTGGTGGGAAGCATAATTCCCACGGCCCTAGAAAGGGTTAAATTAATTGAAAAAATGTTATGTCTTCTGGTTTAACACTTTTAAGTACATTTTTTTAAAAAAATATATCATTTTGCATGAAATTCAATCAAAAGAATTAAATTTATTCCTACAACCCTTCCTGTATTCTGCTTCTGAATTAGCTTCGAATTTGTACATTAAATTATCTGAAAAAAAACCTAAGGTCTTCTGATTTAACACTTTTAAAACATTTAGGGGAGTAAAACTGAGAGTAATCCTTGTAAACTGACATATTATGATTTTTTACATAAATTAACTATATCTTTCAAAGAAAACTGAAATTAAAAACTTTGGCTTCTGTTTCAATCTTTCTACTTGATTTCTTTAAAATTGAATATATATATATATTGTTTTTTTTAATTTAATACCGTTTGATGTTCCATTGGAAGCAAGCACAATTTTTGAAGGCATAAAAATGACGAAGAGCTTATTATGAAGGCTTTCTATTTTTTAAAAATTTAATCCCACAGTTATAAAATTCTCCCTAATCTCAAACGTTATAAGATAGGATTTGACAAGGGAATATATCCTTCCTTATCGCGGAAGCATGTGTAATTTTAATCCTACGAAATGATAATATTAGTCAAAACTGCATTTATTAAAAGATTTTTATTTAGAGAGATTAATAAACAAATATGTGTAGCTATGGAATTAGAAACCAATAACAATGTTTTGGACATCAACAATAAAATTATTAAAAATCCATTCTCTTTAAAATTAAATTTAATTTACTTTACAATAAATTAAATTCAAAACGATTTGTTGTAAAGTCAGAGAGGTCTAAAGTTTGGACATTTTAGACCTCTCTGATTTCGAAAAACAAATTTTTGGAAAATGTTCAAATGTCTGTGACAAAGACTCAAAAACGCTTTGAGCAAGATGAATAAAATTTGATATATACCAAATTTGCTCTAAATTTGATACAAAATCTACAAACTCAATTCAATGTATGTCTATCTGTCAGTCTGTTAGAAAATAACCAACATTACAATTGAAAAAGCTAACATAATAGTTTTTTTTCTTCTTTTCTTTAAAATTATACGAAAACCATTCTACTTTAAAACATGTTAAAGAAATGATTCGAACTTCAGAATGATGCATTCAATTTAACATTTATATCCGATGCCCCAATTGTGATACAAGAATCCCCTGTTTATGCAATTCCAAAATCAGTGAAAGCATAATGCCAACTCAACATTAAAGTAATTAAATATTAAATATTAAATAATTTCCACAAAACAAAACTTGTTTAAAAACCATTTTTGTCTTATGCGTCTATTAATAAAAAAAATGTCACAATAAGCTGAATGCAGTTCCTGCTCCGAAACTATATTTGCCTTCATATGATCACATTTAATTTAATTCAGCTTTTTGAAATAAACTTAAATGGAATTAAAACCGTCTTCTATTTTAGTAATTAATAACCATGATAATCTTCCCTCGTAAATTAATTTATTATTTGGTAAGTTTCCTAAAATTTATATTTGGTTTTAATTGTTTTCAGATATTTAATAATTTTAGTTAATGAAAAATTATTTCATTTACTATTTTCACTTCTTCAAATATAAAACAAAATTTCCACTGAAAAGCTTCATTTTATATTTTTTAAAAAAAATAGGAAAATGTTAAATTGAAAATAAATTCTAATGTTACTATTTAAGTGCTAATTTCAAAATAATCTAAGCCTATAATCTAATCTATCAAAAAAAAGGGCATATTTTCACGGAGGATCGTTTGGGAGAGGGAGGTTTCTGACAAAGCACTCAAAATTAAAATGACTCATCAAGTAACACGTGAGAAATTAAAGACTGATATGCAATAAAAAAATTAATCTATGTTTTGATAAAACGTCAATATGTCTTTGTCCTGATATTTTTTTTTAAAATATCGTAATTGCTTTGTTCATAATAAATGCATAGATAAAAATCGTTTCTTCATAGAGCAAAAAATCATTAATAAAACATCTTTTTACTTCCCCATTTACGAAGTATAAAGAAAACATAATAATTGTCAAAAAAATTCGAACTCGAAATTTTTGAAGAATCTTTGCGTTTTAGACGTCTCTGAGTTCAAAATATATATTTTTGAAAAATGTATGTCTGTGATAAGGATAACTCAATAATGCTAACAGCTAGACTGTTGAAATTTGGTATACGGTCTTAACGCCAAATTTGCAGATTTCTATCAAATTTTGAATAAAGTTTCAGAGGAAGTCCCCGTGTTCAAATATATTGTTACAAACCAGCAATTCGGCTTCCCAGCATAGTTTGTTCCATCAACAGAAAGAATGTTTTACAGTCATCTGAATGGGACGGAGTCCAGGTGTGCGTCGGAGGTCCCAGAGCTTGGTGATCATTTGGCGACTTGGTGACGAATTTGGCGACTTTGGCGCCAAAATAGATTATACCCGAAACTTCGAGAATTTTCCCGATCCGTCCAGTAGGAACCGAGATACGCCTCGAACGTTCCTGATTGGTTGAGAGGCTTCTAGCCCCGCCTCCCGAGACCTATAAAAGGAAGCAGCCGCAGCTGCCAGAGGAAGGTAGAAGGCAGTAGGAGTCGAGAGTCGGAGTCGGAAGAGACGGAGTCAAGCTCGTGCTGAACGGAACTGTACGCTACTGTCTGCTGTAGATTCTGGTTGTATGCTGCTGTTGTATGCTACACGTCTCGGTTGAAGATAGTCGTCTCTGTGCTGTATATAGCTGTCGCTTTTATGCTGTCCTTTGTGTCTTCGTGTAAATAAACGTCGTTGTTTTTATTCTACTTCTGCCTGCTGTGAGCGTTCTACACACCATATCACTTCCACTATCCAAACGAACCCCGGCAGAAAATTTCGTAACAATATTTTAACATGATAATTACGAAACGAAGAGAACTATACAGATTAAATTCGGTACACAGGTTTAGTATCTTTAATATAGAAGCCAATCAAATTTTGAGCCGAAATCCAACAAGGGATTGATCATCTGTCGGTCTGTGCTTTCAGAAATATGTAAATACAATTACTGAAACACGCAATGATTTGAATATATCAAATTTTGTTTGAGATTTTGTGATTAAATGTGTAGTTTTGCGTGAAAGTTTGATTTCAATGAATTGGGAAGAGGTTGTCTAAAACAGAAATTCGATTTTCGGAAACTATTAACCGTATGAAATGGATTAATCGCCGAAAATTTCGCCAGGAGTCACACAATAAATTCAGTGAAAATGCTAAATTCATGCCAAAGATTAATTTTTCGTAATTATTGTACGCTAACGCTATGCAAGGCATTTTTTGGAATAACTCTATTAGAAAGTATGCGATAAATATTTGGGAAAACCACACTCGCTTAGTTATAATTTGAAACATACTAGGATATAGAACATTCATATTTATTTGCTTCAGATATATGATTAAATATTAATTTTATGCTATTTAATTTCTCAACTCTTTTTAATTATTAAACCAACTTATGTCACTATGATTATATTGAATAAGAAGTCATCAGTACATTTTTTTAAATCGTATAACCACAAAAAATGACTTAGTAACATTGTAATTATAATACAAATTTTATTTTTAGTACGCTGATCACTTTTTATAATTGTATTTCAGTCTTGAAAAAGAAAAAAAAATTCTAGACTCATAAATTATATAATTTTACTTAGTATTTCAAATGAAATCAGCTATTTTGTATCATAAATTTTTCACAAAAGGTCTTTCGACATAAAATCTAACTTACCACTCTAAGTTTAATTAATTAACTGACAAAATATATTTTAATATCATATAGCAAAACATGACCATTCGTTTTCGAAATAATTTTTTGATTCATCCTGATTTATCGAGTAACAAGTTTAATAATAGATTCCTTCACATGCAGTAATTTGTGTAAAGTTTTGAAAAATAATAATTCTCGGAAATCAGAGCACTTAATGAGAGGAAATGAAGCTATGCCATCCACTTACCACAGAGACAGCCCATTTGCTGTTGCAACGCATATGAAATTAAGCGACTTGTCCGGCAAAAACAGTCCGGCAACTGGCTTCACACCTTTTAATATTTAAACTTCCGCTTGAAATTCAACTTCCGTCAAAGGAAGACACTTGCATGAAAACAACGCGTGATTAAAAATGAGTCATAAAAAATGAAATATATTTAGTAGGCAGAGACATTAGTTTATAATTCGTAATTGGGCTCTTCAGAGCTTGGCCTAATCGGGAACCATTCAGATTTAATGACAGATGCATCTGAGATTAGATATATCTAGATGATGGCGTGAAATAGACAATATTTGCTTTTTTACTCCTCTTTATCCATTTTATTTACTCTGTATTGATATCAGCAGATATTTTAATAGTAAATTTTATTGACTTTGTCCAACTGCGGTTGATTTTAATGCCCTTTTACTTTCTCTTGAACCTAGGGAGAAAGTATAGTAATTGCCAAAAAATTCTTACTTGAGCCAAATAGAACATCGAGTTCTCTGTCTGTCTGTCTGTACTTTCAGAAACATAAAAACGCGAAACTTAAATACGCTATGTCTTAAATATATTAAATTTGTTATGGAATTTTGTGGCTAAAAATCCGTTTTGTGTCAAATTCTTGTTCAATTGGAACAAACGCATCTAAAACCAAAATTCGATTTTTGGAAATAATTGGACAAAAAATTCGCCATTAATGATGATAGATTCAGTAAAAATAGTAAATTTATACCATAAATTAATACTTAGTAATTATTGTAGATATTTTAGTCCAGAGATAATTGGACAAAAAATTCGCCATTAATGATGATAGATTCAGTAAAAATAGTAAATTTATACCATAAATTAATACTTGGTAATTATTGTAGATATTTTAGTCCAGAGATAATTGGACAAAAAATTCGCCAATAATGATGATAGATTCAGTAGAAATAGTAAATTTATACTATAAATTAATACTTCGTAAATATTGTACACCAGTGTCATGCAAGGCTTTCTCTGGGTTAACACTTCATTAGAGAGTATGCGAGAAAGTTTTGGGGTGACTACTCACCTAATTTGCATTTTGTTTTCTTTACATATATAATGTATCCACCTTTCCTATCTTTACGATTTAAAAGAAAAGATGTGTTATATTTCAATTATCAAAACATTTTTTAAAGTTCATTAATAAATATTAAATATTTATTTTAACTCATTATATAATTGACCAAATTAATACCGTGCATCAACATTATCAAATTAATTTATTATCGTATTAATCATTAACACTATACAACAAAAGAACTGCAATCAGACGTCTGATCGGAATTCTTTTGTCAGCGGAGGGTATAGGAATAAATTGACATTAATTTGGATTGAGTATATTCTGAATTATAATTGCTATTATTTTGAATACCAAAATGGAAAATGTATCTAATCTGAGTAACTACGTTGCTTCCGTAATTAATTAATTAATTTTGTCAGTCCAGTTTAAAGTAGTAGACATATGAATTTTCTACTACTAAAATTAAAGTCAATGAAATATGAATTTTGATTTGATCATCTGAAACATTGGAATTGTTATTCCTGGTTTTCGGCATCTTTAAATCTAAAACTCTGTTTGTCCTCTTTCCTCAAAAGTATATGAGAAATATCTAAACGGGTAGAAAATTTGTCAGTTTGTTTTAATACCAAACATATATACACAAGCCATCGGAAAATGTGCCTGCGCCAATCGAAGAATTAAAGGATAGTCCTCACAAATTTAAATCCGGTTGTAACACACTAAGCCAATTTCAGTAAACATATTTTTATCGGGTTGATTTCTAGAAATTTCTTGTTCATTCTTCATAAGTCTATCTGAAATCAATTTGTACCAATACAGAAGAGCAACTAAATGTATAAAAGGACTTCAAAAATGTTTTTATGGTTGTTTTCTACTACTAATTTTCTTTTCTTGTTATTCTACGTTACAAAATTGTAGAGGAAATCTTTCATGTTGTTGGAACCGTCAAATGAAAGCAGGCGTAACTTCATTTAAAACCTTTTTGCAAAAGAACATCCAGAAATCTAAATGTTAATTATGGATTGGATGTTTGAAAGGACTTTCCATTCTTCCGTTTCACACGCCTTAGGTGAATCTCACTCTACCGTGACGCTCAGTTTCGCGAACAAAGCATAAGACTCGCAGCAGACAAGCCCTGTTATAATTGGTGGCAAATTCAGATAGGAGTGATTGATAGGGAGGCTGTAACATAAGCTACAAGTATTGTCTTCCACTAACCTATTCAAGTAGATTGTTCGTGGGAAAAATTATTTCTTCCGTAAGAAGAAATTCGGCGGGACAATGAATTGAGGCGGTGCGTGAATGCGCTAGGATAGAATCTGGGACCTTTTGGTTAGCAGTCCAGTAACTTAACAATTTTACTAAAACGATCGTTCGGGTAGAAGAGTTGTTAACTGGCTTATATGCTATTCACCACAGTACTCTCCCTCCAGTGAGACGGAGGTGAGGCGAACGATATGGCTGTTGAGTGGTGATGTAATATTAGCTGTTGGCTTAATGGGCCGGTACCCAGTTGAATAGCGCCAAGCATTATGTGTATGGGTGCTAATGCGCCAAGTGTGTCTGGCGACTTTGGATTGCTGCGTCAAGTGAGTCTGACGACTTTGGTTGCGGGTAGATGGCGCCACAACAGCTGTACGAAGGTTGAAAGTTCATTGTCCGAGGTCACCAAGGAGGGAGAGTACTGTGGTGAATAGCATATAAGTCAGTTAACAACTCTTCTACCCGTACGATCGTTTTGGCGGAATTGTTTAGTTACTGGACTGCTAACCGAAAGGTCCCAGGTTCTATCCTAGCGCATTCGCGCACCGCCTCAGAATCTAGGATTTTTTAGATGTTAAATCTATGTACCGAATTTTATTTATCTTGGCCTCTTCGTTTCATAATTATTGTGTTGACTTATATTTGAACAGCCGGAGAGACGGACTTCCTCTGAACATAATTTGCTCAAAACTTGTTAGAAATCTACAAATTTGGTGTAAATTCCGTATACCAAAATTCAACCATCTAGCTCAAAGAATACTTGAGTTATCTTTGTCACAGACAAACAGACATTTTTCAAAAAAAAAAAATTTCAAATTCTGGAAGGTTTAAAACATGGAGATTCGTCCAAATCTCGAGTTCCAATTTTTTGACTATTACTATACTTTTTGTGAACTATGTTTCGATAAAGTAAAAATTAATTGGTATATTAACTAGAAATTCATTTATAATATCATATATTTTTTATTTTTGTCATTCAGTTTCATTGAAATGCTTCTTAGGATATCTTCTAGAAAATCTATTCTTTTCGTTTCAGTTTTTATTTAATGATTTTTTTTTCCATCCAATGAAGTTCTACAGCCAATGCAATATTTTGTTTACACTTTTACTTCGATTTGGCATTGAAACTTAATACAGATCGTTGTATTTCATGGAGAGATTACATATAATCATATTCTATTGATAACATTTTTCTCTTTCATAACAAAACGAAAACCGGATTTAATTACTTGACCTCGATTTTATTAATTGTCGTAGCAGTTGTAAATGTAACCTGAACCTATACTGAAAATATGAATGGAAAACCCGTTGGAGCAATTTTCCTTATGCAATGCAAGGCAAAGAATTGTTTTGATTCATTAACTTGGCATCTAGAGATAGTGGAATAACAAAGTTTAATCCTTAATAATAAAAATATAAAAATTCTGATAAAAATAAAGGCGATTCAATATATCATAGCATGATCATTTTATTTCAATTATCATGATAATGTAGCTCTATATTATTTTTTTAAAAAAATTACTCTTAATTATGATAAGAGTAGCTTACATACAAAGATCATATTTACTATAGTCACAGCTATCGTATGTGTAATCACAATAAATAATAATAAAAAAAAAACTGGAGATTATTATTTATAATATAATCATCCAGCGCCATCTATGATCCTGACAAGAATTAAAAAATACCCCACTCCCTTTTTTTTTTTTTTTAGTCATTTTGTTTTGTTTTTTAGTCATTTCTATTTTGTTATCAAGCAACTCAGACAGTTATTTTTTTTTATGATTGAAGTGACTTGGATTCTTATTATTTAAATAAAGCTAAACCTGATTGAAAATTAGTTATAAAATCATGAACTTCAAGCTTCCTTTACGTTATTTTATACTGGGTTGTAACGAAGGCAATGAGTGAAAATCTGCAATTTTTATTATTTCTAATTTATGCTGATTCATTATATTCTACTCTCGTGGAGCAGCTGGGGACATTCCTAATTTTCCTTTTACCATTTTTATTTGCTAAAATTTTGTGATTGTACTTTTTTATGTTAGTAACTCACTATTTATTTCAGTCCGCTCTTAATAATTTTGATTTGAGGGTTCGAGAAGTTTTTTTAGTTCACAGAGTTTTGAATCTCTTTTTTTAAACTTTTACTTTTAATGTATATTTACATTTAAATATGCTTCATATTTTTCTTAAGTATTCTGCCATTGTGCATTAGTTTTTCTATTGTAACGTCGTTAGTTAATCCGTGAGATATCTGATTATTATGTCCTTGATATAATAATCAGATATATAAATAATCAGATAATTCTATAAAAGCATTAAAAATTGTCTTTTATGTCAGTGATTTGTGAATTTTGATTTTTTGCTTTCATAAACATGAAGTAAATAACTTTGAAATTCATTGTCATAAAAAACATTTTGTTTAAAAACTGATTTCATCCATGATATCAATTTGATTGCTAAACAGTTCTTTTTTCCTTAATGGTTATTTTTGTTCATAAATTCCCCGAAATATATGAATTTAATCACCAGACAATACATTTACACAAGGAAGAGCATCGCATATGAAAAAAAAAAAAAAAAAAAAAAAAAAACGCAATAACAGCAGACTGTGATGTACTGAAAGCAGAATTTCATTTGCGTAATTATGAACAGCTAGTAAATCTAAAACCAATGGGATGGGTCTCCCCGAAACTGTCTTGCGTTCTTTCCAATAAATATTTCATCCCGTTTCCGCCACAAATATATAGATTTTTGGAGTTAATAAGGCAATTTTACTGAATTTATCGCGAAAATATCTATTATATAAGTATTTTTATCGGTCAATTAGCACTAAAAGTTGGCACGGAACTGCATATGTATGATTGTATACCGTATTTCATTTATTTATTTCTTTACATTTATGATTTATTGTGTTTATATTCAGGCGAAAATATAGACAGACAAACGGTCAACAGTTGAATAAATTTGGTTTTGATTTTGCGAAATATCTATATTTTAGATGCTAAATGGGTGTACGAAATTTTATCTGCTTGGTGCTTTGCATTTGGTCATCAAGTTTACTTTTTCTGAAACATAGGCCAGATATATTTCCCGTCAATGAATGCCTTTCTAATTTTGACAGAACATTTTTAAAAACTGGCCATAATTCCATATACTAAATTTCAACTGTCTAGCTCAAAGCATTTTTGAGTTATCGTGTTTACAGGCAGATAAACATAATATCAAAAACATGTTTTTCAGACTCGAGGCGGGGGGGGGGGGGTCCGAAACGTGGAGATGCATCAAAATCTCGATTTCGAATTCTTTGACGATTACAATTTTTCCCCTATACTTCATACACGAAAAAGTACAAAATAGTTTATTTGCAGTGTGCAAATAGAAGTTTCATATAACTTGGATTATTATATGTAGATAACATATTAAAAACCGTAGTTTACCAACACAGAGTTTCGCTGGATCTAGTAAAAATCTCTATAATAGGGAAGCAGCGAGTTTCTCTATTTCAGGATGAAAATCTCTGCTGAGTCGCTTCCAGTTTCGGAAACCTCTGTTCTTTTCCCTCTATATAATTATCTGTTGTCTTTAAGGCATCTGACACTTCACTTCGTTATCACTAATACATCTTCAAAGCGGACTGTTTATCTGCAGTTATACAACGGAGCATGGAGAAAATGAACTTGTATAATAGGTATTAAATCTGTGCAAGCTGAGGTTCGAACTCGCAACGTCAGGGTTCATAGCC
>JAPMOR010068066.1:0-24429 GCA_026543865.1 Argiope aurantia | reverse complement strand
GTTTTAAAAAAGAATGCATGCTTTTAAGATAACAATGGACTTGAAAATAAACAAAAATAGATTAAAATATGAAATTTTCTTTGCATTGTTTCTTCACCAAAATATATGTTTGTGTTCCACCAAAATAACATTATAACATGTATTCTTCAATAAAATAAAGGGATTAGAAGAAAAAAAAATGGCATTTTTATAACTCTTCTCAAAACAATGTTCTAATTAGATTCTTATATCTTTGAAATGTTCCAGGTGTCTTGCTTTTTGAAGAAATGAAATAAAATCGAAAGTAAAGATTTCAGTAAAACATTAAAAAAAATTAGATATGCATTTTATGCATCGAATTCCTTTAAATCGTTAAAAGTCAGTTTTAATTCAGAAAAGCATAAAATATAAATCCTTATGTAAATTTAGCGCGTGTAAATAAAAACATTTCTAAAAATTTAATTTTTTTTATTGGAATTTCTAAATTATACCCAGTTTTATTCTAAATGAATTTATCTATGATAATAAAGAAAAAAAATTAAAAAGCAAGTCGCCCAGAGTATTTCGAAATTTTTAAAAATTATGAACTTTTTGTTTTTTTAAAAATAATCTATTTCGTTTTAAAGAATTCTTTTAAAGATATATGATGTATTTATATTTTATTAAATATGCATAGAAAATTTCATAACCCTAAGGGAATGACTCGAAAAAGGGCCTAAAATGTCCATTGTCCCTTTAAAAATGAAACATGATTATTGATTCAAATGCATAGCCAACTCTTTAATTTACCACTCAAATTAGCTTGTAAAAATTAAATTTTGGTATCTTGAATATAAAGGAAACTGCCTTTTGAACAGTTGTTAAAAGATTTTAGCATTTAAAATGCTTTGTATTATATTTATTAAAATTTATTAAATTGCATGCAGCAACGTCTCAGTGCAGTCTTGCTAAGTCAGACTTACCGTGTCGCCATCTATACATTTTCAACAAAGCTATTTTTAGTATTATTTAATTGATTAAACTACACATGAAATGAATCAAAAATGTTGTCAGTTGTTATTTTTTCACTTGCATTTATCCAAATATGTTTTGATATGGGATTTCCTCCAGTGATCAAATCTCAGGATCATTGGAGATATCAACAGACGTTATAAATCACTTAGACTTAAAACAACTGCATCGTTTTCCAGGTTAAAAACCTTGATATTTACCACATTTGACATAAAAAAAGAGGGATAAATGTCCATGCCATCTTCCCCCGCATAAAACGTTCTATTTTTTCCATTTTCCATCTTGAATTTATGAACAGTCACTGGAATAAGGGTTGAAACATGTAGCTTACTGTAGACATCGTTTTGAGATTCAATCATTTTCATGAATATTCGAAAACGGAATAAAAAATTTTGAAGTGGGAAACTATTGTTTCAAATTCTTAACCACATGAAAAGAAATAAAAGGAATGTCATGTTAATTAATCTAATTCATTTCTATATTAGAATATAGTCGTTGCTAATACAGAAAATCTTTGAGACAATCTTCGCGTAAAAATTGAATATGTATTCCTGTCCTTTCTTTGTCTCTTTGATGAATAAAAGAAATAATTCAAAAACGAATTATATTTTATTCTATTTAAAATTTTATAATATGGAAAACTCTGTTAAAAGAGATAAATTTAGTATAACTCTAAGTATTTAAATTATTTTCTTGTTATTTTTTCAATTATTTTCTTGTTATTTTTTCAATTATTTTCTTGTTATTTTTTCAATAATTTTCTTGTCAGATGAAAGCTTGAATTTTCAGCACTGTCTTAAAATCTACATAACAACGCAGCTTCAAAACCTCTCAAGTCCTGCTAAATAGAATGAGGGTTGTCAATCTTCTGTGTGGTTGCTTGCCTACAAAGCTAAACATATGAGGCCACTATTGCGCGCAATAGAAGGTCACGCTTACCTCAAGCACATCACTTGATCCTATTGGAACAATGGCAAATGGTTGTCACCTCCAGACAACTATTTGCCATTGTCCCATTGCGGTCACATGATCATCCTGACGTAGACGTGGTCTTCTATTGCTCGCAATAGTTGGCCTCGTGTGAAAGCCGCTTAATCTACCAATTTATTGCTATATCAAATGCATTCTAATTTTGACTTTAGCTGTGTAGCTGGTCAAATACCTTAATCTGTACCTTGGGAAGAATGGACGCCATAGAGTAGGGTGAATTTTTTTATGCAGAAAAGACTTTTTATAATAAAACGGCATTGTCGTTTGCATTGAAAATGTTCGAAAATTCAGAAGCAGATTACAAAGAAGAATTTCATTTCCGATGGCAGATTAAAAATTTCTCTTTCTCTAATTGCACGACCGGCGAAGCTATCGAGAGTCCCCCGTTTGTTGTCGATGCTCTAGATGAAACCAAATGGTACATTTTAGTTTACCCAAAAGGGAAAGAAGATGACGAATATGTGGATGTATATCTTTCAAGAGCTATTGATGACTGCGGCGGTGATAAGATCCCCATTATATTTACCTTCGAGTTGGAAGCAGCAGATTCAGCACGCCTGGAATGTAGAATAAGCCCTAGATCGGTTTTTACAAGAAATCTTGCTTGGGGATTCAACCCATATATTAAGCGAAGTATCTTATTTGGAGACATGAAGTCAATTTTGTTGCCCGATGATGTTTTCACGATACATTGTCATCTTGAGAGAGCTCCTCAGGAAGTCAATTATATCAAAGAATATATAGCTGAATCAATAATGGATATATCAAATTTGGAATTTACGTGGGATATTAAGAATTGGAGCAAAATGGATGCCTACAGTCGGGTTTACAAAGATGCACACTTTAATGAAAAATGTGCAGCTCTCTTTCGAATATCCATTCTCAAAAGTGATGATTTCGCCAATAACGTAATTGTCGAACTAAGAAAATTACATCCAAAATCAGAAACCTTCTTAACTTGCAGTATTTCTATTTTAGATGCAGAAGGCTGCGAAATACTTACCCGAATCACTCACCATCGTTTCAAACATGGATTTGATGTGTTTTGTTGGTATCTTTTATATCGAGAAGAAATACAACATTCCTATCTGAGTGATGACGCTTTGAGATTAAGATGCATTCTGAATGTGGACACTGGCAAGACAACATGCAAGATCACACAGACAATCCGTGCATCGCCAAATGATGAAGAACAGGTAGAATATAATAAAAACGAACTCTCTGAAGATTTTTTAAATATGTACTTGAAAGGTGACTTTTGTGACGTAAAAATCAGGGCCGGAGGTAGAGAAGTCAATTGCCATAAAGCCATCCTGTGTACTAGATCTCCAGTAATTAGTAATTTGCTGGATAAAGCGGACCAAACATCTGAAGGTTGTGTTGTCCTTGATATCGAAGATCTAGATGGCGATACGTTAGAGAAAATGATCTACTTCATGTATTCTGATAAAATCAACGACTTAAAATACCCTCAAGCTTTGGAACTATTAGTTGCCAGCCATAGATATCAAATAAGATATCTCACAGAGAAGTGTTCTTTATATTTGAGTAGGATTTTAGATTTCGAGAACGTTTATGATATTTTAGCCGCTGCTTATGAACACATGCTTGGAGACTTGAGACGACGTGCCATCAGCTATCTAAGTGAATATTTTCCTCGTATTTGTTTAACGACTGAATGGGAAAACTTCCGAAAAATACGGAAAGAAATAGCTGCCTATACGTGCCGAGAAATCAGACGAATGAAGAATATGTAACTTAATTCAAGTGAGTACCATTTTCAATCATTGGTTTTATTATTAAAAGTAATATGGTAAATGTATTTTGTCATATTAAAATAGTTAACTTTATTTTATTCTTTAGCTGTTAAATTTTGCTTTTTGGAACTATGCAAAATCAAATTTTTATCAACTTGCGACTATGTGTAGACTTATGAGCACAAAAACATCCCCTAATCACAAAATTCATTACGCAAAACTATTATATTTTCTCATGTTTATTTTTGTAGTTTTTACTTTAAGTTATGTTTTTTAATGATTAAATGCTGTCCCTTTATTGCTCGATGAAATTCAAGATACTATTCTAGTTCTCTCTGTGTCTTTTCCAACATTGATGAAAAAATATTAGGTTGAATTGTACTTTAGTGTGCCTCCTAAGTTTGTCGCCAATATGATAACCCAACGAGACGGTCTTCTTGCAAACCTAATGCCGTTTTGTTTACTACTTTTTACAGTGGTTGAGTTGTACATAAACTATTTCTTTACGAATTGATGAAATTTAGAAAAAGATGCTTGTTTGAAATTTTATATGGAGAATGGTCTGAATGTTTCTTCCTTCGTTCTTTTCTTTCAATTGCGTACTGTTCCTGTTATCCACGCAATCCTTATGTTCAATGTGCCAGTGAAGCTGCTAGGATCCGTCTCCCGCTGCTAGAGAAGCCGTAGTAAGTTTTTTTATAAATTAAAAAAAATTCTGCCAGGTGCCTTCTTTAGATGCCGAAGGTATTGCATGCTCTAATTTTTTTTCAACACAAAACCGGAACAACCTGTTTGTAAAAGTTCTTTACTTTAAAGTAAATATAAGCCTTGATAGTGACTCTTAAGGTTCAAAAAGAAAAGTTTTCCCAGATAAAATATCAGTAAAGATCATAATTTTAATGCAGAAATCGATAACCGTAACTGTTTTACAGAATTGTTTATTTGGTCCACCACCTTTATTGGCGACTTGACATCCTTGGCAAGGGGGGACACAAAAGTACGATTTTACCACCTATTAGTAGCAGAATCTATTGCTACTAATATTATGCGTGATCTACATATATCTCACAATCCATTTGGCAGGAAAACTTTTTATCAAATGCAAAGAAACGACTTATCTTGCTAAAGAGTCATTTTTGTCCTCACACTAGATGATTGCTACCATTAGAGCCTCTAAATTCCTTTTGAACAGAAATACTGCCTAATTTGCTTTAGCATAACCACAAAAATGCATTCCAATTTTTCTTATATCGAAGCCATTTTGTTTCGTTTCACTTTTGATACAAAACTTATTTTTTTAAGCCAACTTCACTTTCTATTTGGTGATTAAAATACTTTGAAATGGTGAAGTAACGACGAAAATTTTATTAAAATTTGCAACGACTGTATTCTAATTTGGAATTGCACTAGTATCATCCTGTATACTTCTTGACTTTCGATCATTTGAATTAAATGAAAGGGAATATAGTTTGATAGAACGTCTGAACTGTTTGAAATTTTTCATATTTTAATTACGCTTTAAAATGAAATTAAAGCAGGAAATTATATAGTGAGAAGGGATTAAGTTTTTTTTAACTTGTGAATCTTGCTCTAGTGTGTGTGTGTGTGTGTGTGTGTTAATTTTCATGTATCGAGTTATGAGCTTAAACCTTTTATAAAATGCAACTCGATATATCTACGAATCAATTAAGAAATTACTTAAAATCCAAACAAAATTTTAGTGAAGAAAATAAATAAGCGAAATATAATCAAAGGGGTAAAACCGATATTTTATAGTTATACAGCAAGTAAATATGTATTTCGTGTCTTTAATTCCAGGTATATTGAGATTTATTTAATATAAATTTCATTTGAGTTTTTAATAACTAATTCTTTATTTTGCTTGCTTACAGATCATCAACCATCTTGTCATTGAAATGTTTGTATTTAAATCTTGGCACGAAGCATATATATTGTATGAAACAAGGACAATTTTAACTATATTTATCCTTTTGAAAACTTGTTTTGTACATATGGAAGTATCAGAATGCACGTAACCAGTGTAGTGATTAGCACAAAAAGGAGACTCATTCGACAGAAAACAGGATTTATTGTTAAAAGTGGATTTAATATTTGGTAAAGGCCTTTTAAAGAATAATTAAGTTTTAGTGTTAAGATTAAACTTGATAATCTAGCGGTGAATATACCTGTAATATTTTTTTAAAATGGCGTATTTCGTTTTGATAAAAATATGATAAATTATACATTTTTCACATTCTTTATTGGTGTTTGTTGACAATAAATATGCTTTAAAGTCTTTTATTTCCGTCAAAGTTTCATTTCTTGTGCCTCAGAATAAAATATGTTATATAAAGGACTGAATGAAAAATATCCTAGATTGTCCTCACGCGATTCTCAGGATCTTATTGATTTTACAACAGTAAAGAGGAAAATAATCTAATAATAGGTCTAATCGTCAGGACAATAATAAAAGACATTGATATGAAATTTAAAAACTTTTTTCTGGTAACTTTCATAAGTTTTAAACTGTTCTTCAGAGCAAATTGATAAATCTTCCTTTTCAGTACAGTCAGTAAATCCGGTTGTTTAATCCGGAAGCTATGGCAGTACCAGCAGTACTCACAAAGAAATTGAAATGTCTGAAATCGAAGATATGGCAGAAATCGGAGAATTGACGCTGTACGGGGTACTGTAAATTAACTGGTAGTAAAATCCTAATAGATCGTTGTACAGTAGAGAGCAAATGGGGAATAGTGTCACTGTATTATCGATACTTCTAGGAAAATATGTTCGTTATTACAAAAAATATTGTACTTTACTCTTTCCTTCTAATTTCTTGCTTATGCACAAAAAGGGGTATTTTTCTATGTTAATTTATAATCGTAATTAGTATTCTATTAATATTCATTTATATTTTTTATATCATAACATTTTATATCCTTCATTTGTCAAGATTTTGCTCTATATTGTTATATCAAGGAAATGGCGTGACAAAACTGGGGCTATTCCACCATAGTATATGCACAATTTATTAAATCTTTTAACTTCAAATCATTTTAATTACCTTTTCAGATACCACGCACAAGAAAAATAACTACTAAAAACTCACATGGACAAACTTAAAGTAGCTATAAAGCAAATGTTGTATGGGAAGTTGATACGACTTATGGCTTTATGGTTTAATATTCTAAGCATTCACTCTGAAAAATACATTCAATCTTCCTTGTTTAAATGAGTTCAATTTACATAAAAATTATATTCGTTTGTAAAAGCGAAAATCCAAATGTTGCTTAAATTAAATAAATTTTGGTTCTGTAAGATAAGATTTCGATATTGTTAGTGTTCGATTTCGTGCCAAGCACGAACGCCAGCTTTCTAAAAACTCGCCGAAAGTTCGTCGTCTCGGAAAGCTATAATATATAATATACAAAATGGTTTTGAGGATTGCAATAAAAAATGTCAGGATTAATTGGTGAAAAATTGCACTCAAAAAATTCAACTTTGGCGAACGGGTATAACTTTTAAGCTTAATATTTTTTTACTATTATTACTATTTCTACAATTAATTTATTCTAAATTTAAAGTTCATTACTATGAATTGATTATTTTAGTTTCTTTAGATTAACAGCCTGATTACAGAATGCGCTACAGCCCCAAAACTGTAATTCTTTAACGGCGAAGAATCGCCAAATGTGGTTACTGTATACTTTAGTTGACATTTGGAATTTCTTTTTACTGTTTGGCATGTTTTGGCCCAGAGTTATAAGAAAAATTTGTGGCGCACTTTTTAGTTTCACTAAATAAAATAGGTTTACATTCTGCCGACTCCAATCAACTCAGTGAGATCACACATGCGCAAAAACTGTATTGCAGCAAGTATTGGCCCCCGTCGAGACAAGGATTTGTAATTCTCCGCTGTTTCAGTGGACAATAGTATACGCGTGTCTTCTATCTGCACATGCGAGATATTACTAGAATCTTATGACTGGCTGAGTGTAAACTCATTTTTGAGCTGTAGCTGTAGCTACTGATTAAAATATAAACGAAACAGTGGAAGCATTTTTAAAAATGGGACTTGATTACAACAAAACGCAACATTATTACCTTTTGATCATGTGTTGTTTCGCGTTTTATTTAAAATCAATTTCTAACAATGCTTTTTATATAAATGGAACAAAGATTGAAATCAGTATTGTTTGGAATCAACTTCGGAAATTATTTTTTCGCCACCTCAAAATGATTAAGCCAAAACTTTTGCAAATTCTGGATGATTCTCATAAACCCTCTTCAGATTTTTCTTATTTCTTCTTAAATGCAGCTTGGTAATGAATACTGGTCAAAGTAAAGATTGGTGTGCCCTCCGAGTTTGTCGCCAACGGAACACTCTTCTAGCAAACCTAATGCCGTTTTGTTTAGTACTTTTTAATGGTTGAGTTGTACATGAACTACAACTATTTTATGAAAAATGTTAAATTAAAAATAATATAGATTAAAGATTTTAAGTTTGTTCTTTATTATAATTAAAAGTTTTTTCACAACTAATAAGACGCTGCAATTTTATTTTTAATGTGAATACGGACATAAAATATGTATTCGTTTGCAATTTTTAATTGGCGCAGCAAGGGGCGCACTATACTTCACTTTTACCATGAATACCTTTTATATAAAATGAAATTTAGTAGAAACACTTCGCAGAATTTTTCAATATTTCTTATGCCTTCGAAATCCAGAAAGGTGATGAAAGTTTCTATGTTTAGTTCTACTTATTTCTCTTATTTTTTTGTTTTTTCATCTAATTTTGGAATTGGTTACAAGCAACATAGAATTATAGTTTGTTGTTCAAGATTTCAGGCTCCTCGAGGTTTTTAATATCAGTATAAGAAATTCTTTGGAATAATATTTTTTCTTTCTATTCAAATTCCTTAACTCTTGATGGGCATTATTTGATAATTAAAAGTGTAAGTAAATATTTTAACATGAGATTTAAAAAAAAATTTGTTGGCTTATTTTTTTAACATGCTAATAAATTATTTCATAAATAAAAAAATGTGTATTAAAAAGATTTAAAAAGCTCATTAAAAGAGATTTTATAACTTTTTTTATTAACAAATGACGTATTCGTAATTATGAGAAAAGCGAAATGTTTTAAAAATTTTAATTTCTTTTATTTTAAATGCCTTAACTAATCAATTTTTAAAATTGCTTAGCCACCCTATATTTTTAAAATAATAAAATTACTTACCACTATCGTTTAAAATATTTCATGTTTAACGATATTTTAAATTTTAATAAGAAATTATATCTTCAATAGAAATCTATTCAAAGTATGGGTTCGAATCCTTAAACCGTTTTTGCGAAATAATACATCTTTCTATTCTAAGTAATATTTAAACTCTCCGGAGTCTATACCAATACGATTTTCTGGTTGAGATTAGTTAGAATTTTTAGCTGTCCTGTGAATAACTTTTATAGTTTAACACATTGCTGAAATTTCATCTTTAAAAATGGAATTAATAAGATGAATTCGATAAACAAAGGATTGTGTTTGCAATTTAGATGCACCCATTTCGATGTCAAAAAATCTTGTATATTTCTTTGTTTAGAGTTTATTGAAACACAAAAATGGTGACAGAAACAGTATGTGCCTTATTTTGGAAATTTTATTCAAAAAAAATGGGAGAATAGGAACAGATTATGATTTTGCAGCAAGAAATGTCCAGTTCTTGAACAGTGCTGATAATTGCAATTCCATCTTTTTTAATCAATGGGATGCCAATGTGAGATTTTTGATCTTAGATAGGTGATTGAAACCATATGCGCATTGGCTTTACAGTACTTTAACAAACAATCTTTGTATTTTATTCTAAAACCTTTTAAGGCTAGCAATTTTTGTCAACATTTGGAGTTCATTTAGGAAGATCAAGAGCAACTCCTACGTCTATTGTTTAAATGGTATTGTTACGGAATTTCCGCCGAGGTTCGTTTGGATAGTGGAAGTGATATGGTGTGGAGAACGTTCAATCATCAGGCGGCAATGGAAAAAGAAACAACGACTTTTATTTACACGAAGACACACAGGACAGCACAAAAGCGACAACTATATACAGCACAGAAGACGATTATCCTCACCCGAGACGTGTAGCACACAGCAGCATACAACCAGAACCTACTGCAGACAGTAGCGCACAGCTCAGTTCAGCACTAGCTTGACTCAGTCGCTTCCGACTACTCCGTCTTCTACTTCTCCGACTCGGATTACTGACTTCGCTCCGTCGATTCCGCTTACTCTTCTTCTACCACTCTGACTACTGGCTTCACTTCTCTGGCAGCTGCAGCCCCTTTTATAGGTCTCAGGAGGCGGGGCTAGAAGCCTCTCAACCAATCAGGAATGTTCGAGGCGTATCTCGGTTCCTACTGGACGGATCGGGAAAAATCTCGAAGTTTCGGGTATAATCTATTTTGGCGCCAAAGTCGCCAAATGGTCGCCAAGTTTGTCGCCAAGCTCTGTCGCCAAGCTCCGACGCACACCTGGATTCCGTCCCATTCAAATAACTGTAAAACTTTCTTTCTGTTGATGGAACAAACTATGCTGGGATGCCGAAGTGCAGTTTTGTAACAGTATTGTTGTTGTTTCTTATGGCACTTGCCATGGACAAACCTGCTGTTCGAAGACAGCCGATTTAAGCCTGAGGGCGAGCGCCTCTTGTTTCTATAGTAACACCATCTAGAGCCAAGAGAACGACTTAGCTACACACACGTCACAACCCTTTTTATGGGACGGACTTCACTCACCCATTTCATTCATTCAACCACAGATCATAATTTAGACCTGAATCAGAGAACGATCACCCGATGTGTGTATTAAAGATATGAATTGAATTTTCAAAAATTTATCATTAATTAATTGCACAACTGTAAAAAAGTCGACTACAGGTACTGTTATTGCAGTTTTGATAAGATCCTTTGTTCTGGATTCGTGTATTTGGAAGACGATAGATTTAAGACCTGATTTTCTAAGGGTTTTAGTCCAAAGATTCTTTAAGTTAAAAACATTTTGGTTTGTTTCGGAAAAAATTAAGCCTAAAATATTTAAAAGTTTGTTTTCAAGACAGTGGAACACTTGCATATGAGGCGCATAATAAGGCTTTCATTTTCAGAGGTCAGCTCATGAACATGATTCTGGACTAATATTGAATTTTCAGTAATTTCGCCATCTGTTTCCGTAGTATTTTGGAAGGATCCATAAACTTTTTGTTGTTTCTAATAATTTATTAGATGATTTATTAAAACGTTTGAAATTAATTAAATTAAGCTGTATCATCAACCACCTTTATACAAAGAAGCAAAAAAAAAGCTTAAACAATTAAAAATATTGTTAAATTTAACAATTCGCTAAACAAAACCATAGCATTATTACTTGTTCTTCTAATTTATCTGTTAATTTATTTTCAATTTTAATAATGGTATTTTTGCATTATTTGAATGCATGCCAATAACCTGTAACAATGCTTCTTGAGGATCCTTATTATTCCAAATTTCAGTTTCTAACAATTCTTTTTATAATATCATAACAATGTCAAGTATCATTGTTAGTAAGATTCTTCTTCAGAAAATGTCATTTCCCCGCCATCTTGAAGAAATGTGAGCAGAACTAAAAGAAAATCCCGTCCAGATGAGACGAAATGTTTGTAATCGTTTTTTCAATACAGGTTAATCATGTGTCGTTAATATATCCTGTATATATTGCTCCAAATATTTTTATTTACTCATCTCAGCAATCTCTATATTCCTTATGTATGATAGGAAAAAGTCTTATTTAAAAGGAATTTTTCCTTAAGAATCGTTATACTTGTACATTTTCTTATTCAAAATAGGAGAGTAACAAATAACTTCTAGAAGCATTAGTTTTCTTATTTATAAGCTTCAAAAAAAATCATTCAATCGTATCTATTGAGAGTTCTTAAAATCTTAGGAGTCTGAAAAACTCTATGAACAGCAAGTATGCGATTTTCAATATTTGTTTTCCCTTATCAAGAATATTTGCAACATTTCTTTTTCTAACAATATTTGAAGCACTGGAAAATAAAGCTTGGATTAGTGTTTTGCTCCAAACTGCGATTATTTTGGAATGAAATTATTGTACGAGGAAAATTATATAAGCGTATTTTTGTCACGTTTTTACAAGTAATTTAATTTCGTTTAAATTGAATTAAAGAGAATGGATTTCCCAAAATCGGTGATATTTTCAATTTATGAATTTAAGTTTTATATTGGCTCTGAACTTACTGGGATGAAACCGTGTCCTGACCTCTCTCCAAATCAACTGGCGTTGGGAATCACTTGTAACATCACGGAAAGATACCGTTTCGGTGGTCCTGGAGTTGTCGTCTGGGGAGGCATTATGATGAACGGGCGGACTGAGCTCCACGTTTTCGACAGAGGTTCTGTAACTGGAGATCGCTATTGTCAGGATGTGATCCTTCCCCATGTGCGTCTGTTCCGAGGTGCCATTGGATCAGACTTCGTTTTTATGGATGACAATGCACGGCCACACAGGACTCATGCTGTTGAGGAGTTCCTGGAAAGTGAAGATATCACTCGAATGGATTGGCCGGCGTGCTCCCCTGATTTAAATCCGATAGAACATGTGTGGGATGCTTTGGGACACCCGATAACTTAAACAGATGCTGATTGAGGAATGGGCACTCTTACCTCAAGAACTGTTGGACAATCTGGTGCTGAGTATGAGGAGACGGTGCGAAGCAACCATTGCAGTAAGGGGAGGGCATATCCCATACTAAGGAACATCTGCTTGCTGTTCTTCCTCTTGGACAGACAATCATGTGTAACGATACTATGAGTTCAATAAAGCCTTTTTTTGTTTGATTCCATACTGTATGCATTGTATTCATTTCTGCGCAACTATGCTTTCGTCATTCTTTCAGAACAAAATGCTGTATCTCATTTCTGAATTTCATGTCTCTCAGATGATTTCTCGTGAAGTTATGGCAAAACACCAACCTGTTGCTTAAATTTTGCACACCAGTGTATTTTAGTTTAGGGGAAAATCTCATCAAAGTAAGCCTAAATGTTTATAATATTCTTTTTAATGCAAATTAATTCTCAATTTATAATACTTATTGTATCTACTGTTCCAAATACTTTTACATACTGTTTTAAAACCTCTTCTCCATTATTTAAGCTACGTCGAAAATCTTTATAGTCAAAGTATATATAAAAAGCAGTACTTTTTATTGCTATCTCACAAATTATTATAAAAAGATTACTCCGCTTCTCACGAATTTAAAAGAAAATTTTCTTTGAATAATTTCTTAATGTCTGCAGTCTTCTTGTACACTGCAGGTTAATAATGAATATCTTCTATAAGCAATAGTCTTCCGACACATAATAAGTTATAATGTAAGTTTTAATAAATTCATATATATTGCAATGAAAAAATTCTCCCGCGATTTTCAAAAATCATAAATTCTATGAAATCCGAAGACTTTTGTTAATTGCAAATATTAGATTTCCAATTCTTTCCTTAATTCTTTAAATAAATTTGCTATATTTTCTTACTACAAAATTTTAACTCGATTGGAAAATGAAACAGATTATCGCTTTATAGCTATGGTTCGTTTGGTTTGTTAATGCTTTTAGAAATTAATGCTCACATCAGTTTCTTTATCTTAAATTTATCTCATCAGTTTCTTTATTTCAATTATTTACCAATAATATCTCTATACAACAATATTTTGAAATGACTATTTTGCATGATGCCGGTTAAATATATTTCCCTCGTGTTTTCTTAATTTCATTTTGTTTAAATTCCATTAATAGTAGGTTGAATCCACAGTGCATCAAATTTATCACATTTAGTTACGAGAAAACAACTCACAAATGAGTAAATGCATAAGGGATAATAGTTTGTACTGCTATATAAAGACCGTATAAGAAGTTTCAAACTTCTAGATCAGAGCGTTTTGATGTTATCTTCGTTACAGACATTTTAAAAAAATGTATTTTTTCGAACTCTGAGAATTTTTAATTGTAGAAATTTGCCAAAATCTTGAGTTCGATTTTTTTGTTATTACCATACTCCCTCTATCCTACGTATACGAGAAAGTAAAAAGCAGTTATATAGAAAATCCATTATATCTTAAAATTATTTTTAAAAAACTGATTATGAGTTTTAAAAAACATTTTAAAGGAATGATCTTAAAAGAAAATCGTGTTTTTACAGACGCCAAATTTAAAAATAAAGCTATAGAAGTAAGCATAGCTAAATCGCAGCATATGAATTTGAGATGAATTTTTAAAAAGAAAGAAATAAAACCATGTTTCAGAAGAGGCTTACTGTCCGCGACAATTTTCAAAAAGAAGCCTCAGGCACCACGATTGAGCCATTACCACTGTGCTGGGGCAAACAGAGGGGAATGAAATTATAGGTGTAAGGGATGTTCCAGCTCAGATGCCTTCCTCGTTATCTGACCGCAGTTCAAAATTATGATGTCCGTCCCAAAATAGCACTAGTGTTGCTTTAAAACAGGACTTTAATATAACTAAGCAAAATTAAACCAGATTGGAAGTTTCAAGGATAAAATCATTTTTTATTTTAATATTATTATTTAATATTTAATTATATATATTCTAACGATATATATTGTACCAAACGATATGATATCCCACTAGCTAATCCAGTAGTTTCGGTATTTATCCGTTAGACGGAAGCAAATGTCGCCAATTGTGAACGAAACGCGAATTTGGCGTAAGAAATTTGGCGGAATTCTACATTATTTGGCAATTTTTCGCTTGCGCCCGGCTAACGGTTCAAGTGCCGTGGTTTCTCATCTGTGCATTTCATATTTTTTAACTTTTCTGTTTCTAATAACATTCATTATTGGAAAAAATTACTTCTGTTTAATACAATTCTACAACACGGTTAATTTCGCAAATAACAAAAGAATTGTTTATGCAAAATGGGAAATACTGTTGAAAGTTAAAATTTAGTATAACAGAAAGTAAGTAGCATTGTTACGTGTCGAATTTTATTGGGTCAAATGTTATTTAGTTTCAATTTTTTTTAACAATGATTTTTACATTATTTGAACAAATATCTATTTTCTGTGACAATTTATGACAGTGTTGCTTAAGAATCATTATTATTCTAAATTTCAGTGTCCAACAATACATTTCATTATATACAAACAATCTTAAAACTCATAACCAGAATTCATCTTCAGATCATCGTATCTTTACCATGATACTGAAGGGAAACAACACCAATAGTTTGCAATATTTTCAATAAATGTTAGTAATGAGCAATTTTATTTGTAACTAAATTTTTATCATATTTGATAGAAAATACTTCACAAAGAACCATAGATCTCGGATGATTAATTTAAAATATCGGTGTTCTATTTCTGGAAACTTCTGTTTTATAAAAATGTCGAATAAGAAATTTTTCATTTTATGCTTCTTTATTCTTTGATTCTTGATGCTCCGTTAGAGATTAGAAACCAGAAAAATAAATGAATAGTTCTATGGATTTCTTAATTATTTCAATTTACATAGTTTTTTTTTAATATTTAGTTTCAAATTAAATAAATGGAAAGATTTAATATCTTATTTTTATTTCAAGCGCACTGCCTTTCTTCGTTACGAAAAAATTAATTTATTAAAGATACGTTTTTTAACGATGTGAAAAATCATTTAAAAATAATTTTCTAATTTAAATTACTTTTTTTTAAAAAAAATCTGGCTACACAAACATTATTTATTACACAAAAATTAAACACAAAATTAAACAAAAAAAAAAACACACACAAATTATTTATTACAAATTGAATTTTAATGCAATTTTAAAAAATATATGCTACGGCTCAGCTAATTAGGTTTTGCATATTTCTGGTCCTCTTTTTACTTCACGCTTTCAAAAGATTTAAATTTTAATTTTAAACGAAAAAATTAAACTTTAGCTAAAACAGTAACTTATCTTCTTATTCCAAACATGTTCGTAAAATAAACAAGTAATATATTTTTTAAAAAATTAAGTCAATTCCTACTTAGGTCAACAATTTTTTTTTATTTCAGTTACTTTTTATTAAATAATTACAATTAATATAAATATGTATATACATATGAATACAATACAGAATTACAATATTAAGTGGTAAAATAGAGCTTGGCGACAAACTTGGCTACCAAATAGGAATTACTGGACAAATTTAATTAATTAATATTTGAAAAAAAACTGTATTAACATCAAGTGTCATCCACTACAAGTTTAAAATATATATTTGAACTTGAGTGGATGAATAAAAAGTATTTTATAAACGATTGAAAATTTGAACAAGATATATATAGAGATAGTGTGAGCTAATAGTAGGAATTGAAAAAAATTGCTGAAATCATTAGCATTGTAGTGTTTTGTGTAACAAGAAAACTTTTAAGCAAGTACAAGTTCTGACCAATGATGTGTTTTAGTACGTGTAAATATATTAAGAGTAAAAAAAAAAAAAAAAAGATTAGCAATATATTGGCAATAAATTTTTTTTTTACCTTTGCCTACTATGCACATCGAATATAAATATCGTAAAAATAAGAGATTTGAAAGATAAATAAAATTTGTTATAACAATGCTTTAGAAAAGTTTAATTATATGTCTTATAGAAAGCTAATGCCCAGATTCTTGTTTATTAGTAATAGAGAGAGAATCAAGGAAAACTTCTTTAAATGAAGTTTTTAGACATTTTTAAATTCTTCGATTTAAAAAAAAAGGAACAATGATTTACAATTTTTATCTGACTCAGTAATTAGGTTTAGATCGCTTTGAAGAATCTGAAAAATCTGGAGCTATAAATAATTTTACTGAACGGTCCAAGAGTAAAAAAATAATAAATTGAATACTGAAATGTTTTTGTGCTTCTTGTAAAGACAACATTGGGTCATGGCAATAATTGTCCTAAGGATATAACATTTCCTAAGGACACAACGTGGCCTGCATGCTTTGATATTTCTTTTCCAAGTGTCGTTATTTGTTCTTTTAATTATAGTGTTTTTTCTGTGATCCATTGTATTAGTCTATTATGTCCGCCAGTACCATGTAGTTAATATGCAAGAACAAAATTATTTAGGTATAATGCTAGAATTGTCAATAACGAAGAGAATTTTTAGACAGGATCCTCTCAAATAAGAAGTCAGGTTGGGTTTTTGTCTACAACATATTTAGATATAAAATGGACGACGTAACCAAATGGAAACACCTGATTTTGACGTTACATGACGTTAAAATCAGAAACAAAATAATTGAGAAGTGGATTTTTGGCTTAGCTGTCGTCTTTGAAATGAATCTTCAATCACCAAAATTGAATTAACCGAGCCACGTCAGGGCAATTTAAAGGAGATCAGAATGACAGGCGTGTGTTAAGCCTTAACCGGGGAATTGAGGGTACAGTTCTAAAGAATATATTTTGAGATCTAACCAATGCAAAAAGGATTACATTCTCCTTCTAAATTGAGGTAACTAAACCAATTACTGTAACCTTCCAACTCCAATATTTGATTTGATTTATTCTCTTTGAGTGAGTTCTAGCAAAGGATATTCTTGTTTATTCTGCACCAAATGTATGTTATAGGTTACAGGAGAAGCGAGATTCTTTTAATTTTCCAGAAGCTTCTCATCTATAACTTTTGAATTCTTTCATTCTAATTATACATATAATTTATCAAATTGCATCAGTTTTTTCTAAATTAATCAAGGCAATCAACTGTTAATTTAAGAATAAGCAAAAAAATAATTTAAACAATGAAAAATTAAACACGGAAAATACTGTTTGAATGTAACAGTACGTTAGAATAGAACACAGCATTGTTATTTGTCTATTATTATTGTTCCAAATTTAATTTGTTTGTTTTTTAACAATAAATTTTGCATCTTATGAACAACAGATTTCCTATAACAATACCTGTTATTAGAAGGGCACTTATTATTCTAAATTTCTGTTTCTAAGAATGCTTTTCTTTATATTATTTCAGTAATATCAAACATCATTATTACCAAGATATGCCTACGGAAAAGCGTCATTTCACCTCCTCCTTTAAGAGTTCTCAGCAGAACTTTTCGTTAGCTCTGATTAGCTCAAAAGGAAATTTCTGTATGAAATGTTGGAATCTAGTTTTCAATACAAGTCATAAGTCAATACATGAGATATTGTCTATCATCTCATGTGTATATTTGTATATACTGTTCTAAATATTTTTCTGTTCAGTTTTAGGCAACGCTTTTTCCACAATTTTAGAAACAATTGAAAATCCTTCTTCTTAAAATGATACCAGTAAAAAAAACATTTTCACATATGTCTTTCAACATCTTTAAACATTTGCTGCCTTCTGGTAAAGTAACATTTATAATGAATATCCTCAATTCATAGAGACGAAATTTACCGAAACAAAGAAACTCTCCTTTTTATTTATCTGCAATTATTTTATTATTACTAAACAGTGTTGCAAGGACTTTAGTGCTACTTATACATAGGCTCAAACACAGTGGATCGTGTTGATTCTGCTGACGTTTTTAATAATCTAACAAAGTTTGAAAAATTACACAGTTACCATAACGCTTTTACTTCGGAAATTTCAGCAGTTCTTATAATTTTAAGAAAGATCAGTTCCTATAATAAAAAAAAATTGATAGCCTATATATATCCATGTATTCGTTTAAAGGTGTTTTCGAAAATTTCCAAAAAAAAAGCAATCCACTTGTGCATACAATTTATACCGTATTTAAAATTGTTGCACCAATGTTATAATATTGCATTTTGCTGGACTCCTGGATTCATCAGAATTATTGGAAATGAGAAAAGTTGCGAAGGAGGGCAGTAGAATTATAGGGTCATATGTTCCACTTCCAAATGTTGATAGTATATTGAAATCCAAAATTCTTAGCAAATTAGCAAGAAATCTCGTACGAACAGATAAGCAATAAGTTACATTTTTATTGAAACCTCCATCGGTGGTTTCAAATTATGTCATTTTTACAGAAGTGTTAACAGACAATTAGTAAGATTGCGAATTGGACATACGTATTTTATCCATTCAAATTTATTTAACTCGGCGTCAGTTCCAATTTGTTCCAAATGCGGTGTAAATTTTACTGTCCGCCATATTTTAACCGAGCATGAGAATTGTAAAAATCATGTAGAAGCAAATAATTCTTCTGATGATACACCATCTTCATTTGCTGGAATTACTGGGTGTAGGGATGACGAATATTTTACGAGCGGTTATTACGTAACCAATATCAAAAAGTCACAAATACAAGTGATCATAATACTTTTCAAAGAGGGGTGTGATTCAAATCCTTGATACGATCTTAGTGGTGATATTTCTATTACAGGTTTGGATCACGATAGAAAGTAACAATCGATACGATATCACTGAAATTTACCGGAGCGGTGACTTCACTGGAAAGTACTAATCGATACGATCTGTCCAATGGAAGCTCTCGAAAGAAATCTGTGAATGGATTGAAAAGTGAACGGACCGGTTATTGAATTTCTCGTATCATTGAATTGCATATCACTGAAATTTATCGGAGCGGTGATTTCACCGGAAAGTGCGAAGTCACCGCTCCACTTTACGGGAGTGACTTCCGATATTCGCATATGATGATGCACTATTCCATACAGATCATTTTTAATTGCTCGTGACATGATTGCCTTCGATTACATATATTCTGTTTACTGCTGGCGCCATCTATTGGTAGAATATAGAACTAAAGTAAACATTTTAAAGAAATGACATATATTTTTAATTCACCTGTTCTAGAAAATGGTTCACTCAATAATGAAATTAAATAAATAGTTTTGAGGGAAAAAAAATAAATTTAAGAAGTAAGTTGAAACAGATAAAGTAATTCAATCACACGTTATTTAAATTAGTAAATTAAGTATTAATTACAATTAATAAATTTTATATTTAATATTAAGAAATAATTTTTAATTAATAATATGATTGAAATAACAGATATTTGGAGCACATATTTAAAAATAACAATAGCAATATTATTTGTTATTCAAAAAATCGTGGATTATGCATCTCTAACTGGGTGATGCATCTTAGCCTCAATTTTTATCATTTCTAGCTGAAATAGGCCTGGTGAAAGTTGTCTTATTCAGTACTCTTTTAGTGCTTCAATGTTTTGCATATTCGTTCTTACTTTTTCGTATACATAGTGTTACGAAATTTTTTTACCGGGATTCGTTTGGATAGTGGGAGTGATATGGTGTGTGGAACGATCAATCAGCAGACGGCAGTAGAAAATAAAACAACGACGTTTATTTACACGAAGACACACAGGACAGCACAAAAGCGACAACTATATACAGCACAGAAGACGATTATCTTCACCCGAGACGTGTAGCATACAGCAGCATACAACCGGAACCTACTGCAGACAGTAGCGCACAGCTCAGTTCAGCACTAGCTTGACTCAGTCGCTTCCGACTACTCCGTCATCTCTTTTCCGACTCTGACTCGGATTACTGACTTCGTTCCGTCGATTCCGCTTACTCTTCTTCGACCACTCCGTCCACTCTGACTACTGGCTTTTCCGCTCCGTCTTCGGACTACTCCGTCGTCTACTTTTGGCAGCGGCGGCCGCTTCCTTTTATAGGTCTCAGGAGGCGGGGCTAGAAGCCTCTCAACCAATCAGGAACGTTCGAGGCGTATCTCGGTTCCTACTGGACGGATCGGGAAAATTCTCGAAGTTTCGGGTATTATCTATTTTGGCGCCAAAGTCGCCAAATTCGTCGCCAAGTTACCAAATGGTCGCCAAGTTTGTCGCCAAGCTCAGAGACCTCCGATGTGACACACGGACCCTTTCCATTACCGATGACTGTAAACCTTTCTTTCCGATGATGGAACAAACTATGCTGGGAAGCCGAATTGCTGGTTTGTAACAATAGTATATAGAAAGTAATATAGAGTGTAGAAAGTACTGTAGTATCTCGCTGTACGTCTTTTTTATTAGTAGTTTGTTCGATACCTACAAAATCTAGAAAGCTGAATCGATAAATTTCAACACACAGAATTAACATCTATATTCTAGATGCCCTTAAGATTTTAAGTGAAATCCAACAAGGGATTCACCGTCTATCCGTTTGTACATTCAGAAACTTGTAAACGTGATATCGCAAAGACGCAATGATTTAAATGTAACAAATTAAATATATTGTTACAAACCTGCAATTCGGCTTCCCAGCATAGTTTATTCCATCGTCGGAAAGAAAGTTTTAAAATCATCGGTACTAGACGGCGTCCAGGTGGCGCGTCGAAAGTCCCAGAGCTTGACGACAAACTTGGCGATTATTTGGCGACTTGGCGACTAATTTGGCAACTTTGGCGCCAAAATAGATAATACCCGAAACATCGAGAATTTTCCCGATCCGTCCAGTAGGAACCGAGATACGCCTCGAAAGTTCCTGATTGGTTGAGAGACTTCTAGCCCGCCTCCTGAGACCTATAAAAGGTCCACAGCTGCCAGAGCAGGCGAGTAAAATCCGAAGACGGAGCGGAGGAGTCGTAAGCGACAGAGCGGAGTAGGCGGAAACGACGGTGAGCAGCGACGGAGTCAAGCTCGTGTTGAACTGAGCTGTGCGCTACTGTCTGCAGTAGATTCTGGTTGTATGCTGCTGTGTGTGCTGTTGTATGCTACACGTCTCGGCTGAAGATAGTCGTCTCTATGCTGTATATAGTTATCGTTTTTGTGCTGTCCTGTGTGTCTTCGTGTAAATAAACGTCGTTGTTTTTATTCTACTTCTGCCTGCTGATTGAGCGTTCTTCACACCATATCACTCCCAGTATCCAAACGAACCCCGGCAGAAAATTTCGTAACAATATTAAATCCTATACAAAAAGGACGTATGTCCCGCCCTCAGAATCGAGATAATTCTATCTTGAAATGTATTATATTCCTTGAAAATAGTTTGAACTTGTTCTGGGATATTCAGGATTGATTCTTGTCAAGTCATTCTTGTTTTTACTACGTGATCTGATAGGAAATAGTAGCCCTCTTGCTGATTGATACTACAGTCTTTTCTCATCTACATATTCCATAATTTTTTTAGTTTTCGATTTTTAATGGCATTTATTACTGAGCATATTGTTTTACTTAATTAAATTTAGCAATACTATTCATTTTAGAAGTAAATGAAGTAGGTTAAACAATGGAAATCATTAAACGTAAAAATTTGGTTTAACAGAACGTAACGTTGCTATCATTATTATCCAAAATACGTATAATTTATTTCATTTTTTTAACATTGCTTTTTACATTGTTTGAACAAATATATAATAGTATAATAATGTTTTCTGTAATAATATACAACTTTTGTGCTTAAGGATTTTTATTATTATTCCAAGTTTACAACAATGTAGCTTTTGCAACAATGCAGAGAATCATTATAACATAGATATATCTTCGGATAGTGTCATTTCACCACCAGCTTGAAGAGCTGTAAGCAGAATTTTTCAAGAAATTTCTGTTTCGTTTACTAGAAAATCCCGTCGAAGCAAGACCAAGAGCTTGCAATATTTTCCTTAAAGGTTAGTGATGGATTTTTTTTTTTTTTTTTTGCATGTAATTTAATTTTAATAAAAATTTGATAGAACATTCTTCAAACAGAACTGCTGATATTCGATGATTAATTTATTACCACATTTTTTTTCTTATGTGAAAATTTCTGTTCTTATCGCTTCATATATTCAAAATCATTTTTTATTACATATTTCTAAAATTTAAGCTTTAAATGAGTAACATTTAACTTCAGATAAGACAGTAACTTCGCTTCTCATTTCAAGCTTAATTATAGAATATAAAAGATTATTTACTGATATCATTCAGCAAAATGTAGTAAAAAAAATTCCGACCAATAATTTATTATCACCAAACATCTTAAGAGTAAAAAAGATTATAATTGAATTGACTATAATTTTTTTTTTTACTTACTGTTGATTTTGTACTATAAATGTCAAACAATTAAGAGATTTAAAATTATGCATCTTACAAGTCTCCTTGTTAAATTTTATTAAAGCACTTTTTAAAATAAACTAGAGGAAGTGGTCTCTCCAAACCTTTCTAGTTTACTCTCTAATAAAGTTGTCATGCCAGAGAACGCCTTGCTTGGCCATCAAAAACATTTTTAATTATATTACTTTCTTGTATACTTAGTCTAGAGAAAATATTGTTACAAACCTGCAATTCGGCTTCCCAGCATAGTTTGTTCCATCATTGGAAAGAAAGTTTTACAGTCATCTGAATGGGACTAGCGCGTCGTAGGTCCCAGAGCTTGGCGACAAACTTGGCGACCATTTGGCGACTTGGCGACGAATTTGGTGACTTTGGCGCCAAAATAGATAATGCCCGAAACTTCGAGAATTTTCCCGATCCGTCCAGTAGGAACCGAGATACGCCTCGAACGTTCCTGCTTGGTTGAGAGGCTTCTAGCCCCGCCTCCTGAGACCTATATAAGGGTCCACAGCTACCAGAGCAGGCAAGTCAAGTCGGACGGGGAGACGACGAAGCCAGTAGTCGGAGAGACGACGGAGTAGTCCAAAGACGGAGCGGAAAAGCCAGTAGTCAGAGTGGACGGAGTGGTCGAAGAAGAGTAAGCGGAATCGACGGAGCGAAGTCAGTAATCCGAGTCGGAGAAGTAGAAGACGGAGGAGTCGGAAGCGACTGAGTCAAGCTAGTGCTGAACTGAGCTGTGCGCTACTGTCTGCAGTAGATTCTGGTTGTATGCTGCTGTGTGTGCTGTTGTATGCTGCACGTCTCGGGTGAAGATAATCGTCTTCTGTGCTGTATACAGTTGTCGCTTGTGCTGTCCTGTGTGTCTTCGTGTAAATAAACGTCGTTGTTTTATTTTCTACTACCGTCTGCTGATTGAGCGTTCTCCACACCATATAACTTCCACTATCCAAACGAACCCCGGTAAAGAAAATTTCGTAACAATAGTAAAAAATATTAACTTTTGGCATGAATGTCGCAATTTTACAGAATATATCCTGCCTTCCTTGGAGAGTTATTTGGCGATTAATCCCTGGCCTGTAGTTATTAGTATCCAAAAATCAAATTTGTATTTTAGACACATTTTTCTCAATCGATTGAAACAAAGACTTGACATAAAACTGCACTTGTAGTCACAAACTCCCACACTAAATTTTATATATTTAAGTCCTTAAATTTTTGAATGATTGCGTTTTGAATGTACAAACCGACTGATAGTAACCCGCAGTTGAATTTCTCAATATTTGGCAGGTGTCTACACTATACATGTTAAATCTGTGTGCCGAATTTTATCTGTCTACCACCCTTCGGTTTGTAATTGTCGTGTTAACTTATATTCGAATATCCGGGCAGATGGATTTCCTCTGAACAGATTTTACTCAAAATGTCATAGAAATTTGATTAAAATTGATTGTAAAGATCCTATATCAAATTCCAACCGTTTAACTCAAAGCGGTTTTTGAAATATCTCTGTCAAAGGCAGACAGACGGTTATTTTTCATAAATGTTCTTTTCACACTCAGGAAGGTCTAAAATGTGGAGATTCGTCAAAATATGCCGTTACAATTTTTTGACGATTACTTTAATTTATCTATACTATGTATACGAGAAAATAAAAAATCAATG
>JAPMOR010068050.1:0-12998 GCA_026543865.1 Argiope aurantia | reverse complement strand
CAAGATCTTAGGGTTTATATTTATCAAATCCATTTGTTCTCAGACAGTTGACAAACAAAGTACCGTAAATAAATTTCGTTTAAAATTTGGTAAAAATCTATAGATTTAGTATAAAGATCACACTCCAAATTCCATGCGTATAGCTCAAGGATTTTTTTTTTAAAGCTACAGTGCTCAGACAGACGTAATTCCAAAAATGTGTTTTTCGGTCAACCAGAGGTTTTAAATGCGGATATTCGCCAAAACCTTGCGGTCGAATCGTTCGACAGTTACAATACTTTGTAAATTCTGTATGCGAGAAAGCGAAAAAGTAATTTATGATATCTTTACTACTGATATAAATACGCGACTGCAAGATTTAACGTAATAATGAAATTAGAAAATGTCTTTATAAATCTTGATTATTATAGTAAAAGCAATTTTACAAACGACATAGAAAATATTAAAAAGATGATTCAATTAAAATTGTTTTATTAAGAGTAGATTCAATTATACGGAAATGAAATTAGAGTAATTCAAAAAGAACTTTTTGAATTTTCAAACAATTAAAATCATTTTTAGAAAATATTTTCAGAAGATATAATTACAATCTAATGCTTAATCTTTGTACAATAAAAATTCAACAATGGTCTGCCTTTTATTTTGAAGTACATGCGAGCCATGTTTCATTAAAGCTGGATGAAATCTTAATATTTGCTTTTAAAAAAGCGTTCAAAAACATTTATATACAATATTTACATACATTGATTTGTTTTAAATATCTCCTTTCGAATGTATGTAACCTAGGAAATTTAAAAGAAGAATAACTGCCGCGTCTAGAGTCTCAATTTAATCACCTAAATTATTGGGAATTTTCAAAAAGTTGCTACATTTAATTTTTGCCAGACGATAAGAAAAAAGAAAAGAATCGGATAGAAAAAAATTCGAACTATTAAGAAATTCGAACTAAAAACGAAGACAAATATTAAGAGCAATAATTCTGGTTTTTTTCATTATACATAGAAGGCAAAAATGACAAGCATCTATAGTGAGAAAAACTGCATTTTGTCAATTTCCGAGATTTTTACTCACTGAAACCAGGAAAAGTATTTAAACAATTCCATCAAGTCAGATTTACTTGTAAAACTTAGGTTTTTAATTTAAATAAGAACATTTTTTTTTTTTGCTTCTTAATCTGAAATATGGTACCCCATTCTCGGTTCAAAAAATACATAGCCAATAATGATTTCATATATTTCAGAATGACAGTAAAGAGAAAGAAACACTTTTCAATTTGGTATTGCAATGACGTACAGTGTAAGAAAAACTACACTACTGATTGATATTTTAGTATTAGAATAGTTATCAAATAGAAAACATGTTTTAATCAAACCTTAAATCAGTCAGTCATACACTGTATGACTCTACTTCTGAAATAACGGCTTTATACCCACTTTCACTGACATTCGAAGTCATTCTGAGGATGAAGACAAATTACCACTCCAGAACGAATGTAGCTCAGATTTTTCTGCTGACGTGAAAACCCAACCACTTTGTCGGAACGAGCTTCAGGATCAAGTTATCTTTGTCAAACAGACAGACAGAAAGAACGCCCAAAATGTGATTTTCGATATCATGTAGGTGTAAAACATGGAGATATGGTAAAATGTCAAGTTTGTTCTTTTTTATACAATCGCAATAATTTTCCTATACTACGTATACTAGAAAGTTAAAAATGAAGTTTGATCGTACCGTTATCGAGCAAGGTGCTATAAACATTGCTTCTATAACGATAAAAAAATATTACTCATGTTTAAAGATCTTACTCTACCAGTACTTATATTTAAATGGTATGAATTGAATCAGGGTGCAATCCAGGAAAATCTTTTGTCTCACTAATGCCATTTTTTTGCAGATGAGATCAGTTTGAGTAACGCAACGAATTCTAAACACAGAAACGAAATAACACTTATTGAAAACCAGTGCCAGGAATAACAAAAACCTCGAATCTAAAGTGAATATAATTCAGTAAGAAAGAATTGTTTTTTTTTTTTTTCCGAAAGTTTCGGCGTTGGATTTTGCTGAATAAAATGTAACTGAAGATAAGAGTACAATCAAGGCTAAAAGTGACTCATTCAAAGCAGTGAATCCGTAGCGATTGGAAGAAAGAGGGGGGGGGCACCCTACTGTTCTCATCGGGTTTGTTATGACTGCAGAAAACCAAATGGTACAGCTGTTAAAATACCCCTTAACTGGAGACGAGTTCAATCATCTAGATGTACTAAACGCATTTAGTTGACGTGGGAGAGGTCTTTCCGAAATTTTTTCGCATACTCTCTAAAGAAGATGAAATCCTTCCTCTCAAAAAGGGGGAAAAATCAAACTTAGAACGTAACGAATGACCCCCCCCCCTCCGAATCCGTACATAACTGTTTTGTGAGTTGTTGTATAGTGGGAAAAAAAAAACAAACCAAAACCACGTTTTGAACGTTTTTATAACGTGCGAAACTGAAATTTGAGCACAACTAACGGTTTAAATAACAGATCACATATCAAAATTCATTTTTATGGCATTGCATCTTTGAATTATAGCGTTCACATGCATGCAAAAGTGCAACCCCTCGTCGGATTTGGTTCACAATTTGATTCGGATCTACGTCTCAGATGCTAAACTTGAGTCCCAAATTTTATTCAGCTAGCTGTTTACATTTGGTAGTTCATTTGTATTTCAATAACCAGACAGAAAGATACAATTCCCAAAACGTGTTGTCGGATTCAGAGAGGTCCGAACCGAGGATTTTGATAAATGTCGAATACGATTTCTTTTTAACAATTCGAATATTTCCTCTCTGCATACTAAGCATATAACATAATAAAATAACATTCTTTCCCGTGAAAATCGAAATCCAGTGCCATCAATATACAGAATTTATTAACTGCAACGGGCAGTACGAATGTGTCATTTTTGTGTATTGACTTCTTCGAATGTAATTAAACAACTCATTTACGCTATGCTAGAACAAATTTATGAGAATATGATTTTGTCAGAAAGTAAACGGGGGGGAGGGGGAAGACTCGACTCGACAAAATGAAAGTTGAAACGGGTAATGATCTAAATTTTAATTTAAAGACCACCCCAGAATTATGATACGCATCGGTAAAAAATGATAAAATCCAAACTTCCCCTTATAAAACAAGAATTGCTCCTCAAAGATCTATAAAACAAATTCAATCATTTTTAAGGCTCAAGGAATAATTTCAATATACATCGAAGAATACGCAATTATTAAAATGTTAAGTGCTAACCATAGAAATTTGAATCAGAAAGATCCAGTTCTCAAAGAAAACTGTCAAAAAAAAAATCTCTACAACATTAAAAAAAAGCAATGTTTTCAGAATTTGTATCGATGCAAAAGACCGAGATTCAGATTCCTGTTCATGAAATGCAATGACGAATATTTACATCTTATACAGTACATGATCAAAAGGAACCCCCTCCACCTCTAGAAGACATTGTAGTTATACTTCAAGTATTAACAACCAAATCTTAAAAAACTGAAAATTATTTGTTGGGCAAAAAATTTAATATCTCCATTGAGAGCGAAAGTTTCTAAACCCAGAGAAACTGGTGTCCTCAAATCTTTCTCGCATACTTTATAATAAAGTCATCCCAGAAAACGTCTTTCATGGCATTGACGTACAATAATTACTAAATATTAACCTTTGGCGTGAATTGAGCACTTACGTTAAATCGATCGTGTAAATCCTTGGCAAGTTTTATTTATTTATTTCACTTTCAATCCCTGGCATATGGTACATAGTATTCGAAAATCTAATTCATTATATGCGATCTTGAAAAGATATTGAAATAAATAAACTGACATAGAACTACCTACATTTGTACTCGCAAAATCACATGCCAGATTTAATATATTTAAGTCGTTGCGTTTTCCTGCCCCCAAGATTACATGTTTCTGAAAGCACATATTGACAACCCAGTACAAATTGTACAGACTTCCTCTGGATGGAGTCTGCTCACAATTTGATAAATATATAAATTGTGTTTTTATTGCGTATACTAAATTTCATTCATCTAGCTTGTAGCGGTTTTGAATTATCTTTGTCACAGACCGACAAACAGACAGATACCCATAATGCCAAAAATGAGTTTTTCGAAGTCATAGAAGTCCAAAACTTGATTGAAACAAGACTTTGGCAACGACTGAAACAAGCATGTGATATACTACATTTGTAGCCACGAAACAAGATTTAACAATTCAATAGTTGCATAAATAGAAGACTTGACAGTTAAATAGCTTTTTTCTGAAACTAGTTTTCATTTTCGTGTTGACGAAAATTTCATTCCGAAGAACATGGGTATTCCAGTTTATTCTCTGTGTGAGTCGAGGTGTAGTAACTAGATAAAAATGCAGGAATGTTCCACGTCTTGATTATCGTTGTTTTGTTCCTTACTGATTATAAGCTCATATAAGAATTACTCTGAATTGGACTGAGAAATATTTCAAATGGCCTTTCAACTTGACAATTTATGCACTCGAGAATTTATCCATTTACAATTAGGTTTTCCTGATCAAGGTGCGATTTTAAAATTTTAAGGGATTACAATTCCAATAAGAGGGAAATAAGGTTTAAATGCTCAGTGACTCTGATTTCAGTAATAATATTACAAAAAAAAAACATGCTTTCAGTTAAAAATATTATTAGATTAATTGCAGATTAATCATTTCCACTTTAATTTAAAGCATAAATTCTACGGGAGCTAACAGAAAATTAGAGACATACATATTACGTTATGAGTGATGACCTTTATAATATTATGAGTGAATTGAAATTTGAAGTTTTAAAATATTTTAATGAAGAAGCTATTAAAGTAGGAATTACATAAAATATTTAATTATTAAAATTTTAAGGAGCATTGAGATTGGCGAACCGGCTGGTCGTCAAAGGCGGTTAGTACATATATAAAGCTCAGTGTGTATGTGTTGGCGCTCTACAGGCCAGATCGTTTGACCTACAGCTACCAAATTTGGTACGTGTATACCTTGGAGGTCGGGAATGGACACCTGGGGTCCCTTTTATTGAATTTTTAATTAGTATTTAAATTATTAATTAAAAATTAACTTTACCGCCAAAAAATCTTATTTTCCCCACCGCCAAATGAGTACGACTTCAGTTTTTTTTCACCACGCTAATGAGGCTAGGGTTAACATTTTTCGGCCGATTATTTCAAACGATTCTGCTTATTTTCTTAATGTTTGATGCATTTAAAATTAAACATTGTTATTTAATCGATCTTTCAGATTCATTCTGAAGTACTTTTGAATTAAAATAAAACAGAATAAAGGAAATTAAAAATTTCTAATCTGCATAGCGTTACCCCAACTGGAGTAGAAAAATTCCCGCATTTGCGTTTCCGTAACTGACGTTGAAAATTCACGCATGCGCATTGTGTTCTGATAGTTGACAACGGATTCAACGCATTTTCAACTGATTCGGACTTGATTTATATTAGTTTTAGGTTAGTTGTGTGCTTTTGTAATTAAGTTGTATTTATGTTATATATTTTTTGTATATGCTTATAGTTTTAAGTATATCGTTTTTTAAGTAGTTTATTTTAACCTGTTTTCGACCGATTATTTTAAACGATTCTGTTTATTTTCTTAGTGTTTGATGCATTTAAAATTAAACATTGTTAATTAATCGATCTGCTCACAATGAATCAGAGAAAATTTTGTTGACAAATTCTTGAGATATTACATAAATTAAGATATATATTCTTTAGTGCCCATAAAGTTTAAACGATCGGTGACTCTGTTTTCAGTAATCATATTATAAAAACATGCTTTGTTTCAGTAAAAAATATTATTCTACTAATTGCAGATTCATCCTTTCCACTTTAATTTAAAGCAAATTCTACAGGATCTAACAGAAACTTAGAGGATACATATTACGTTATGACTGAAGGCCTTTATAATATTATGAGTAAATTATATGACTATCAAAATTTTAAGTTTGAAAATATTTTGATGAAGTTATTAAAGTAGGAATTGCATAAAATATTTAATTATTAAAATTTTAACGAACATTAAGATTGGCGAACCGGCTGGTCGCCAAAAGCGGCAGGCTGGTATATAAATATTTTCAAAAATTTTCGGGGAGGGGGGGTAGATGGGTTGCAGTCCCGGTAATGGAAACAATACTTAATTGACCGCATTTTCACAGTGTCTTCGTAAACACCAATTAAGGAATGATCTGTTCCCAACTAAAGGTTGCAAAGCAGCAGCACATCGAAAAATATTTTAAAAGTTATAACAGAATTCGAACTTGCTTCGTTACTTATTCACATTGAGAAACGGGTGAACAACGTAAAATACCAACTGGAGTGGTCCCTCCAAAACTGCTTCGCATACCCTCTAAAAAAAAGTATTATCCTAGAGAGCGATAACAATTGCATGGAATTGGTGTATAATACTTATGGCGTGAATTATTTTTACTAAATATATCGTGTAATCCTATAGTATCGTTGGCGAATTTTTTGGCGATTAATACAAGCCGAGAATAGAATTTGTGTTTTAAACCAGTTTTTCACAACCGGTTGAAACAAATTTGACACAAAATTACACTTGTAGTCACAAATTGCGTTCCCATTTCATATATTTAAGTGATTGCGCTTGAGTCTCAGAATTTGCATGTTTCTATAAGTACAGAACGACAGACGGCTAACGACAGCTCGTTGAATTTGGCCCAAAATCTATGTCCCGAAATTCATTCATCTAGCTCTGTTCGTCTCGTAGTTATCGCGTTAACTTATATTCAAGTAGCCGGACAGACAGATCTTCTGAACGGATTTTGTTTCATATTTGATAAAAATCTAAGAATTTGGTTGGAACGACCGTATGCCGAATTTATACCATCCAGCTCTAAGCGTTTTCGAATTATCTTAGTCACAGACAGTCAGACATAATGCCAAGAATGTGTTTTTCGAACTCAGAAAAGTTTAAAACGTGGAGTTTCGTCAAAATGTCCGGTTCTAATTTTTCGATGGTTACAATATTTTCTTTATTATTTAAAAATAAATAAATATGACGCTTGCTATAACTGCGCTGTTACGGGTCAATGGATCAAAATTTATTTACCGCATTATAAAGTAAAATTTATTTACCGCGCCGTGACTGACAGAGGTTCCATCCATTGAGTTTAGCATGGTTGAACTGTTTAGAGTCCACCCAAGTTTACTGCACAAACAACCCCCTTCTCCCCATACATAAAAGTCCTTTCCTGGTTTCCTTTTATTTATTCGTTACATGTTACTTGGTCTCGATTTTGCAAATTACACCATTGCAAAACGGTCATTATTTTCTAAAATACAGTTTAAAATCTGGGAATTTTAAGCGTCCAAGCACTTTTTTAAGGACTATATGTGATATGTATTAATGTGAAATATTTTTTTGCAGTACTGCTCGCTTCTTAATGATGAGCCACTCCTCTCGAGTATCTCCACAGACAATTTCACTTATTTTAAAACATCGGCTTAATTTCTTGCTCAGTAGCTCATTTCTACACAAATAGAAATAATCATACTTTCTATTGGAAGAAATTCTCCAATAATTTAGAGAATTATTGTACGCCAATTCAATAAATTATATCACTGAAATAATATTTGTTCTTTGTGAGGTCCTATCAGCCACATTCAATAAATTATTACAGAGAAGCTAATAGTTTGGAAAAAACTGTTTTTCGGTCAGTTTTATCAGAAGAGTCATTTTTGAATTTCATTATTTTAATACTATCAACGGTTGTCTTAAGTTCCACTCTTTCAAGGGACTTTCAATTCTTCCCCTAGGCAGCCGTTAAAATGGTCATTTTAAAAGCTTCATAAATCGATTAGCTTTGGTACCCAGTGAATGAAATCGTTTTCCTTAAAATATTACAGTTTCACAAAAGTATATATATATTATAATTTTAATGTAACAAGATTATTTTACAAAATATGACGAATCGAACTGAGACTGTATAAAAAAAATATAATTTCTTTAGCTGAACATTTGATTCGAAAACTATAAAAATACTTTATGTCATTTAGAATTTTTTCATTGGAAGTATATGATTGTCTAATGATTTAGAAATTCTCAGAAAGAGCAGAAAATTTCCATTCATAAAATATTCAATGAAGTAGTGTGAACTATTTTTCATTAAAACATTCAATTACACCCAACGTTACGAATCTAGCTTAGCAAATTTTATGAAATGAAAATTTCCTTCCGTGTTACAATAATAAATCTCGCCGGCTGCACTATCCTTCATTATATATATTATTACTGGAGATACATGGAAAGATTTAAAATGTATGTCAAATAGATTTAAATGAAGGTAATGATATTAGAAATACCGGATATCCTATAAATATTAGTATAATAAGGGTTTACATACAAAGCGTTAATTATTTCAAAAACGCAGAGCCCGTTTAATTTACTTTTCATTGCTAATTTTCGCGCAAAATGAAAATAGAATTTATGCTACACCAGCACGTTGCACGTCAATGGAAAAAAATTAATTTTTATCAATGTGTTGCCATCATAGTGACAAAAGTTCAAATTAAAAAATAAGTCAACTATCATTGGAAATTAAACATAAAAGTAATTTCCAGTATGTGTCTGTATGAAATGAAATAAGCATGAAACATGATACTTCTTAAAAGCAAGTGCATGGAAACGTTTTCTATTTTCTTTTACAATACGTAAATTATTAATTTGATTAAACAGCTTTAAATAAGGGAAATATGGTTTATTATGTGCAAGATGACTATTCTAATCGGAGCAGGATTGCTAAATAATAGACATATCTGATAACAAAATGATCTAAATAAGAATAATTATATTTTATATAAATTGGTTCAAGAAATGCTGGTGAATTACGCATTTTAAATTTTTACATATCCTCTGCCCTGTGAACCATATTTAACAAAATATTCTTAAGACGCAAATAAAAAAAACCTTGCACTTCAATCAACTAAATCAATCACTACAGCTGACCGATTTATGAAAATTTCAATATCACTATACTTTAAAAACGGGTGATTTTAGATAACTTCATCAACCGCCTCAAAGAAGCCAATCATCTCCTAGAGTTTCTCAAGAGTGATTAGCCTAGATTATGAAAATGTTGATTGTTCTAATATTTTAATATTCATAACTTAAGAAATCGGTCCGATTTGAACGCAGAAGATAGAAGAGTTTATTTAAAAATTAGAGTGTCAGTATTTTGCTCTATACGATTCTCAAGAACAAAAAGGAATGTCTGAAATTTAAACTTCATAATTTTTTGAAGTGTATTTATAAATAAAAAAAATAAAATATTATTACTGACAACATTTATATCCTTTTAAAAATAAAAATAAAAACTGAATGTTTCGTTGAATCAGTGAAATTTTTTTGTGTAATAATTCTTTGTGATATAAATTATGAAAATTATTTTGCAGTGCACATAAGACCTCAATACTAAGCGATTCTACTTTTCGTTCTCCTAATTTTTTTTTAAAAATAAGACGCACTGGGATTCATTAAAATACATTTTTATAATAATTGCAGTTTCATCATTTCCAATTTAATTTAAAATTGAATTTTACAGGTGCTAATAGAAAATTAGAGAGAGATACGTAATCCAATGAACAGAACGGATTAAGTCCTATACTATAATAGTATTAGTGAATTGCATGACTATCAAAATTTGAAGCTTAAGAATATTTTGCTGAACTATATAGTATGGAAACAAGTTACATAAAATATTTACCGCTGACTGCCAAATGTGGTTAGTACTACATCAAGAAGAAACCAAGCTTAAAATATTTTAATGTATTTGGTTTAAAATGCTTTCAGCGTATTTGTACACCATATCGGGAAAACTTTATTATATTTAATACAAATGAAATCTATTCTTAAATCGGTCGTTCCTCCTTTTGAAATGAACTGTAAGAGATTCGAGCAATTTATATAAATAAAAAATTTTGATAAGTTAATTCTCAAAAATTTGAAGGTAGCCTTCTGAAATGCTTAAAGAACGTAATGCTTATTTAAAACTTTGGGTATCTTAAAAATTAAATCATGACAAAAAACATCAGGGACTTCCATACAAACATCACTTACCTTCAAAATGGAAAACTTCAGCGTATTTCCTGAATTTCTATGTTAAAGTATAAAGGAAATTGAAATGCACATATAGTAAAAAGGAAATTTGAAATATACATGCGCAAATGCGAATTTTTAGCGTAGTTACCGAACAGCACATGTGTAAGCATAAGGAATTCTCCCTCTAATCAATGTTCACAATCCTACTTGTGTGGCTCCAACGTCCTTCTCGTTTCATTGGAGGGACTCCTTCGAGGCGACATTCTTCGGAAAGGGGCAAGACGATCGCGCATTGTTGGCCAGGCAAGGATTCCTCTTCTTGCTCCACTATTTACCGGGTGGGAAGGGATGAAAATTTGATATTGCCCATAGACAGAAAAAAATATATGAATTATCTTTAGTATTTGGCATACTTGCGATTTTTCGTGAGACAAACAGCTTGCTTTAGTGATCGACATTTATATAAAAAAGGTGCTGAACACCCATTAGCAACGTAGTCAAGTTGATGGCAAGGTAAAGAAGCATATTCAAAGCGAGGCACATTAAACCGCGTTCCGACGGCCAGACAGACCATTTGCCCTCTTTCCCCTCTCTTGTGGTTTTCCCGGGTCCTTTGATATATGTTCATTTTACCGACAATTAGCGGGAAGCTCCCGACCGACGTCCACAGGCGAGGGTAATCCTACAATGAGTCATTTGGCAGATTTACGACCATATACGTAAATGCATCGGGCCGTCGGAATGGCTCAAGATGTTCGTTTAGACATCATGCAACGTTTCGTCACATCCCCCCTCCGTATGTTCGCATTAGGAAATAGGATGAGGGAGGAGGCATTTGGTTTCATTCGCCTCTGTGGAATTAAAAACTTCGTGGAAGTCGATGCTTTTAACCACTTGCGGAGGGAAGAAATTCGCAAATGCGCGTGCCAAAAGACTCCACTGTAACTCGCCAAGTATCCGATACATTTATAGAACTCGGAAAAAAAAATATTTCTGAATGAATAAATTTTAGACCCAAGACTGTGCTCCGGCAAACGCTCTCAGTCGAAGGGTGGCGAGTATGATTTTGACTTCTGAGAAAATTAATTGCCTGCTGGCGTGTGCATCATTTGTTAACAAATTTTTGATGAAAAGTCTTGACGTGCATGGCGTAGCTATCCAACGCAAGTGGTTAAATTGTTAAAAAAAAGTATTTTTATTTATTCATTCCTTCAGTTTTGTCGTAAAAGACTTCCACGAAGATTAGCGACGCTGCTAATGGGTCTATGTTTGAAATTATACTTATCCGGGGGGGGGGACTGATAGAAGAAGTTCAACAGCTGTATTGCTCAAGGCAATATCGGTAAAGCCACTGAGTTTAAATATACTAACTTATTGCTATTATTTTGTCTAAGGCTTTGTCAATGCCTTTATTAAGCCGCAAAGTATCATTTCTCGCACCCGTTCCGCTGTATCCCTATCTATTTAAAAATGGTTTTGACCACAAATTATCGAATTCAACTGTGACTAGAAACCGACGGTTATTCAGTTTATTGAAAATCGCATTTTTCAGTATAAAGCGGTATATCAAAATTTTCGAAACTCCAGAAATATTGAACAAACGATATAAGAAACATTATCGAAAGCTCATTTCTTTCAGTTGTCGCTCCCACTTCCAATAAAATAGCAGTCATGCCGATGTCAAGAGGCAAGGCGACAAGAAAAGATTCTATACATTCAGTACATGGTGTTTGATATTGTGTGAACACTAATTGTTTTGAAATGTACCCGGACATCTTCTGAAAGTTGGGTAACAATAATTGAATTTTACTGATGTTAATATGATCCCAAGACAATAAACAAAGAAACCAGGGGAAGAGTTTTCTTCCGTGAACCAAATTTTGTGAAAAAGCTTTTTTTTCCCCACGAAGTTTTTCATATTATTTTCATAGAAGAATAATTCTGAATAAATATGAAAGATTATTCATTTCAGCAAAAGAAATGCTGCATCATGTTAATAATGAAAGCAAGAAATCTCTTCAGAATTTTTTTCACATTTCCAACGTTTACCGTACTTTCTTTGCTTTACAAAAAGGAGATACTAACATTTCCTTTGTAACATAAGAAACCTTCATTTGATCCTCAAACTTTTTTTGTGTCTGTAAAGTAGCATTTCCGGTTGCCTTTCAAACGAGTTTGTTTCTGGACACATGAATTTGAAAACCCAATGCTAATTATGAAGCTTTTTTGCATTATATAGATACATTTACATTTTAAATTTGAAATCGGACAGAATTTCATCTCTTTCTACTGGTAAAAGTGCCTGACATATAACAAACCAACTAAATAAATTTTCGTATATATCTGGAAATGAAATGAAATGCTGCTTTCATTCGGGTTTCAGAGATAAAACTAGAGATTATTCGACAACATTCAGATAGATGAGGCAGAAAATTATACTTATTCAATTCGCCATACAATTCGAGTTCTGAACATATCACCAGAAAAACTGAACAAATTTTGGCGAGTTCCCACACACGGTAACGGACTAGCTCTAATTCTTGAATATAGTTGCTTATTTCTAAAGTTTCAATTACATTAGCTCGAGTAGAAAGAGAATAACTAAGTTTTGTCGATTCCATATCAAATTGCCAAAAAAATATAAGAATCCAAGTTAATATTTTCAGATTCGTTTGAATTCGAAAGATTTTAATATATTGATAGGAATAGGAAATTCCACAGCAGAGCCTATTCATTCCACGTGGAAATGCGGTCAGTATCTTTTAAGAGGTAAAGGAATGGGAAATGCAATTGCATATCAATCAGAGAAAGAGTTTCAAAAACAAATGTAACATATTAGTAATATTTTGTTTTACTTCCACGGATAAAGAAATC
>JAPMOR010068038.1:13133-32122 GCA_026543865.1 Argiope aurantia | reverse complement strand
GATATATTTTTAATTTCTTATTTCATTTTGAATTATTTTTTATTTTTATTTTGGAGAGTGATAATCAGGAAAATTCTCATGACATGGAGCAAGAAAATCAGAAAAAAAAAATTCTTGTGATATGGAACGTGATAACTGGAAAATTCTCAAGATATATTTTTAATTTCTTATTTTATTTTGAATTATTTTTTATTTTTATTTTGGAGAGTGATAACCAGGAAAATTCTCATGACATGGAGCATGAAAATCAGAAAAAAAAATTCTTGTGATATGGAATGTGATAACTGGAAAATTCTCAAGATATATTTTTAATGTCCTATTTCCTTTTTAGATATTAATTTTCATTTTGGAACGCGATAACCAGGAAAGTTCCCGAGATATGGAACATGATAACGAATAAAATCTTGAGATATATTTTTAATTTATTTTTTCTATTGCCATATTTTCAAGGATACTATAAAAAAGAGTTTTTATATTTTTTTAATAATCACAGTATTATATAAAATCTTTAATTTAGATTTAAGAAGCGGTGTTATACAAATAAAATTAATACTTATTCTTTGCATTCTTGTTTTTTTTAGGTAAGTGGAATACCTTCCTTTCCATGATTAACACCAATGTACTCCTTAACTATGTAGATGGTAAATATATATTGATTTTTTTATTTCTTCTAAAAAAATCATTGATAGCAATTTGTCGGAGACAAAAAATGTCTCTAAATCCTACGATGATATCCATTAGTATAAATGCTAACCTAATTCAAAGCTCTAATATGATTACTACTATTGAATATAATATTAAGGTTCGTACTAATATGAAATACTAATTAGCTAAATATATTTGTAGCTAAAGATGACTACAAATTACTAAAACCTTCTACCTAAACAAATTTTTCTGAATTTTATGAATATTTTAGAAATGAAAATAATCTTACATTTGATTTGTTTTTATTTTTCTTCCCTCTTAAAATATAACAAATTCATAATTTTCAGAATGTTATAACATTTAAGGGCGCCTGTAACCAAATAAAAAATAATTCTTTCACATTACGAAATTTTCTATTGCAATTTTTACAGAGTTAAAATTTCACAAAATGCTTCCGAACTAACTTTTGTGAATAAATGACAAATTTATTCGTCAGGAAAAACAATTTAACGATGATTTTATTTGACTTTCAATAATGTTAAAAAGTGAATCAAGAATATTTTGTAAAGATTTGATAGAGAATAAAATTATTTATTCGAACTTTTTTCCTTATTTATAATTTATCGTATAAGAAGTAAACAAACAGAAAGTATGTCTACACCAAAAAAAAATTGTTTCAGACATTTCAGATAATTCATAAGTTTTAGATCTATCCGAATTCAAAAACATGAATTTTGTAATTATGCATGTTTGATTGCGAACTTGATAAAAAAAAAAAGAATAAATTAGACGAATATTAAAACTCTAAACGTGGACTCTTCACAATAATTCTAGTTGCGCATAAAATATTTTAGTAAATCCGACAAAAAAAGTATATCTACTGCAACAGAAATATAGAAATGGAAGATATATATCATAGATAGGCTATCTGTGGGCCTAATAATTTTAAAATAGAATTCGTTATTTGAATAAAATTCAGAATGACTTTTTATCATCAGAATTGCAGATAATTGCCGAATATTTAGCAAAAAGTTAACTGTCTGTTGGTCTATCTACCCCATACATGATCATCAATGTCATACGGCTTTTTTAAGCTCATTTCCTTTATATTTAAGTCCCGTTACGAAGCCATCTAAGATCTATTTTCAGATAGACCTCGTTGTCTTGAACTATAGTGAAATGAAATATTGGCACTTCAGCCAGTATTCCTCTCTGCAAGTTCAACGAATTAAATAATTCGCTCCGACTAATTCATCAGTCTCGGTTGCATGGTGTGTCTGGGAGAAATTAGGTTCCGAGCCTGGAATCTTCCAATCTCGAGAGCGAGACCTTCTCATCAGGCCATCTAACAATCTAAAGTTATTTGTCGGTTATTGTTGATAAATTTGGGAATGTTTTCAAATATCAACAAGAAAATACAAAATAATCCGAATTAAATATTTCACATCTAGTTTACAATACAGGAGCACAAATTTGTTGTCCTTTAATGGAAGATATTAATGCCTCAACAGGTGGGATAGATGTTACAATACCATAACTTCTAAGATTTTAAGATATCGGACTTCTAAATAATTATTGCAACACACTTAACTGAAGCCTTGATAACGGATGAGTAATAATGGTGAGATGTTTATGGCAATATGAGTAAAGAATGTTAAAATGACTTCCTTCAAAAAAATATCACTTTTTTTTCCTAGACTGACAGGTAATGTAGAATTAGAGCGAGGAAATACATAATGCGCTATTGTGGGGACAACAAAGCTTCCATAAGGATGCAACAAGTCTGAGAAACTACTACCGTCTCATTTCAAAAACACCAAACCTTACACACCTGTATGCGACTGTCAAATGATTTCTTTTTCTCAAACCATGTTAATTTGAGAAAGTTAGATTGAAAAAGTCTGAGAGAAATATTTTACCGTAATCTCAAAATTAGGGAATATTTTCAACTCGTTTCTTAGCTATATTCTAAGCGGTTTCGGTAGCCAGTCTTAACCTTAAAATACTTCGTGTAGTCATTTGGATACACGTTTTTATTTCTATTTATAAGGTTCATGTGACTTTTCAAAAGGCAACAATGAGTGTTTGGAAACCCTTTTGTAAATGCATTTTAATAAATATTTGCAGAAACACCGATATATGGCAAGGGCGGAGCTAGAATTGTATTTAAACGGGAAGCGTGGGAAAATACCAAGATGGCTGTCGTGTGAATAGCTCTACCATTAAAAATACTATCGAAATATTTATTTCCACTGTAAAAAATATATTAGTAAGAAGGAACTTTTACTTTCATTGCAGAATTGTTATAATAGGATTAGTATCACTGGGATATTGTTTAGTTCTCAATGTAGCCTAACTGGCACATTATAATTGTTTTATTAAAATTTCACCAGAAAAAATAAACTAAAAACTTTAAAAATAATTTTCCTAAATTTTACACAGCTATTCAAAACACATGTATTATTGTTTTGTAAAAAAATACAGTCATGCATTCTTGGGTTAGCTTTATCTTTAGATAAATTTCTGAATTTTTCACAAAATTTTGCTTTTTATACAAATTAAGTAATAGGCCATTGACTACTTAAGCAAATATTCAGCTCGAAAAAAATATTTCCATACATGTTTGTTGAATTCTTAACTTTCAACTGTCACAATCCGTTTAAAAATGACAAACTCAAATTCACCTGGTGAGATGAGTCGACAAAGGCAAAGATTCCTACCATAGCAAAAAAAAAAAAAAACTTAAGCAAACACTGAGCGTTTCACATTTTGGTATATGATGCACTGACTTCTAAAATCAATTCAAAACAGAGTCCATATGCAGCATCCATATTCCAGCTTCAAACTACCTTTCACAAACAATGTTTATCTATCTTCACTGAAGCGCCTATGTCGAACGTACCTGAATAACTGAATCGATTTGAAAAAAGTAATGCATTTTTTCCTTTCCTTTGAAACGCAAAAGCTTCAGGGTTCCAAGAAGTTGAAAGACAGGTCTTTCAAAGCTTACAGAGAGGATTTGGTTTTTCTGAATATGTTCTGCAAAAGCTCAGTTGTGAATACCAAAACCACTTTTTCTTTAGATATTTTGTGAGTAAAATCGAAAAAACCGTGTTGAGACGTGATGTTATTGTTAAAACTCTTTGGACAGCTAGCTCTCAAATATTAATAATGCTATATATAAAGTGAAATATATATAGAGAGAATATATTTTTTGGATATGTAAGTTTTTCTGTGTGTCATCTTAAAATATATTTGCAAATATTTAGTAACTGAGTAATCATTATTTTTTACATTTACATAGTTTAATGAATAAGTTGTCTTAGAGTAAATACCTTACATAGAGTAAATAAGAAACAAATACAAAGACGAACACAAGCAATACACAGCAGCACACTGCAACAAACAGAAATTCCATAGGTAGTAATCAGTAGTAATAACAATCAGAGCACACAAAACGGCCAGACAGACTTCAGCAGGTGGAGGGAATCTATGTGACTACACTCTACGGTCTCTCCAAATACCTGCAATTCTCCACTATCTCCTCGCTTTAGCTGTATCCAACTGCCGACTTACTACTACACGACTGGATCCTCCACACAGGACTCGACGCTGCTTCTATAATAAACACCAGGATTCGGCACACAGCTCAATTCAGCAAACTCTTAAGCTCCATACAACGCTTGTTGTTCGTTGGACTGATACAACTATTCACCGCTGACTCGCTACGTGACTCTAAACCTTCCGGCAACTCTTTAATCGATTGTCTTCAGCTTAGACTGCCAGCCTTTTATAGTTCCCGGAGCCGGGCAGAGAAGGTTTTAGAACAATCAAACTTATTTCGGCTCCTATGGCTTCTCGAAGATTCCAGTATTATCTATTTTGTTGTCAAATCCGTCACAAGGTCGCCAAATGGTTGCCAACTTTGTCACCAAGCTATGGGATTACTGATTCGGCAACCGATGAGCATCCGACAGAGTGATTGTAAAATGGTCTTTCCAGCGATTGAACTAACCACACTGGGAAGCAACATTACAGATTTGTAACAATATTATGAATATGTTTCTTATTGGGGTTGTGAATATTCAATGGCAGAAGAACACGAAAAGTAAAAAGAAGATTATAAGTCCCATCATCTGGCTTAGGTCACAAACAGCATTGTTAAAATCTTATAAGCATGTAGCTTTTCCATTGTCATACTGATTGCTAACTATTTTTCCGATTTCTCCTAGTACTGTTGTAGCAGCCTAATTTCGAGGTCTTAATTTGAGGGCCAAATGGCTTCATATTGGCAACCGTTTTTCCTCTGAAGTTTCGTCATGTACGCAGTACTGATAAATGCTAAATCTAGCTTCAAAAGTGGCGTCATTTCCTCCTGTTGATTTGAAAAGGAATTTTAAGGAAGGCAATGTAAACAGGTAGCATTCTATTCATCTGATCGCGGTTCAAGTTACAAGTATTATTTCCGAATGGGATTCTATAACCAAAAAATACTAAACCTGGTATTACATGCTATAGAAAAAAATTATGGCCAGTTTTCTTTGAAAGTTCAAGAAAGAGATATTCAAACACTACGTACTGAAGGGAAGATTAGTCGTATAACTGACTCTCCGACTCGCCCGAAGGCACACGGATAAATAAAACTGAATCACCGGACCGAAGTGAGAGCAACACTGACGGGAGCTGTGATTGAGTCCTAAGAGATTGAGTCCTAAGATTGAGTCCTATCACCGGCACAGTACAACCCTTCCCTGAGGAAGTACGTCTCATCATCGATGGGATAAGTCAGACCTCCACCTTTTCGTGTACCTCCGGAGTGGCGAAATCCAACCACCATGCCGCAAGCAACTCATCCTCACTTCGAGGTGCCCCCTCCCCCGGGAGGATGAAGTAAAGATCACAATCGCTGTCTAGATACACCGAAAGCTCTATCTGACTTACCTGAAACTCCTCTTGGATGACCATTTGATTCCCATGTATTAAAGGATTAATTGCCAAACATCAGGCGCTTCCTAGATAAACTTGAAAAGACTATAATACCCGCCTTAAATTCTTTCAGGAAGACTATCGACCTCAAATATATTGAAGGATAGATTGTCAAACATCGGACGCTACATAGACAATCCTAAAAGTCCTAACTGAAAGCGCTACAGTCACTTACCTTAAAATCCTCCAGGAAGATAATCAAGCAGCTACATGATAGATTGTCAAGCATAGGACGCTACATAGACAGACCTGAAATTCCTATCTGAAAACGCTACATAAACAAACATGGAAGTCCCAGATGAAAACGCTATCTGGACAAACCTGAAAATCTTATATGAAAGCGCTACTGCACCTATCTGAAATTCCACCAGTAAGACAATCGACCACCATATACTGAAGGCAAGATTACCTGATATCAGGTGATGATGAGAATCTACCTCAGACGTTACTTTGCTGTTCCAGAGTCACTTTCACCAACAGAATATGCCACACTTCTCATCTATCAAGCCTTGGCATCTATAAAGATATGCCGAGCCAAGTGAGATTAGAATCATTGGTATATGAAATAAAAAGAAAATTATTTGCTTCCTTTGATGGTCTGTAATCTACCTCTAGTGTCCAAACAAATGTTGGGACATAAAAAAAGAAGCAGTTCGCCACAATTCCACATCCAAATGGGTAAAAATAAAAAAGTCAGTTAAGTAACGCCAATTAGATTTTCTTTCTTGCAACCGATGGGTGAACAATGATTTTAAAATTCAACTCTCGAGTGGAAATGCCAAATTATTTTTACTCCATTTATAGCTTCATTTGAAATCTTGGCAACCATTTGGCTATTTTGGTGGCAAAAAATCAAGTTCTGAAAAATGCGGAAAATATGGACATTTATCTATTAATAGACGAGATCCGGAGATTCTTCTAGAAAGTTTCCTACCCTTTTGGAAGGCTATAAAAGATAAAGCGTTCACATGAGGAGTTGATTCTTTGGAGTATTGCTCATATTGCGAAATCTTATTCGCGCCAAGTGTTGTTATTATTTTCTATTTTATGATTTGCTGTTTGCTTGTGTTTTTAATTTTCACAAGTAATCTACCTTTGCACACATATGGCTGCACTTTTTTTACCTATAATTCGCTTTACTAATGAAATAAATGAATTCGTTTTTCTGTTTTATAGCATGGTGATCATCATTTAACATTCGTCAACTATAAAATCTTCTTTATAACATAAAACGAGTTGTTTTAATAAGTTGAAGAAACGGCTGTTGGGAATTCTGAATATTCAGTTGAGGAGCGTTCAGTGTATATCAGTAGATAACAAGTAAAAATAGTTTAAGAATCCTGATCAGTGTATTAATATTATTTTGGTTGTTAGCCATGAGCTTCTTGGGAATTGATTCACTTTTACTCACTATTTCTGCTGTAAACAAAATTACTGGAATGTGTTTTTGTTGTAATTTGTTCGTATCTTTTATGTAAGCAATGCAGTTTTATTATTTTATAAATGAAGTATAAGATAAAACTGGAACTTGTATTTATAATTCCTAATTAATATTAAACAATTAAATCACAACTCAAATGTATGTTTACTATATATACATTCTTCAAATGTTCGTTTGCTTACAAGTAAAGGGTACAAATAATGATACCGTAAGTAAATGAAAATTAGTAGTAATATTTAGAAAAAATTAAAACATAACATTGTAGCACAAACCATAAAACATAAACAAATGTATTTGTAAACCCAAAATCCAGAAAAACCTCAAACAAGGTTTGGAGGACTTAACAGTGATTTCTAATTATTTAACCTAAGAACATTGAATGAAAAATAGCGCTCCGAGGAATCCAATTAGCAACAACAAAAAATAAACAGAGAATTTATAAAATTAGAAGGAAAAAAAATCCCAAATGGCCACTAAACAATTATTTCAAGAATTATCTGTGGTGATTTTTTTCCTATCTCGTATCTAAAAAACCCCAACAGAAGTTAATGATTTTTACCTTTTTTAAAATGCTCCAAAAACCAAAGTAAACTTATGTTTGTTTATCTTTATTTTAGCGTGAATTTAAATTTACATTTTTTTTTTCCTTGCCTCAATTAAACCACACGGCATGTTGCCATTTTTATGACTGAAAATACTTCAACCATGGTTGACTCAACAGCACTTAGCGACACAATTAAAGTTTCCCCTCGATTCAATTAACCGTTTAACAGGAGGAAGATTAAGAAAATAATGCTCTGAAGTAATTAGTGAAGTTTAGGGAAAAGGAACGGATAATCGATGCTTCAGATGGAGAGTGACAACGGATATTTTAATTTGTCATAGCTCTTTTAAACTTAAAAGTACATACTTGGCTCTTTTAACCGTTGCCAATTAGTAGTCATCAGTTATATACGATAATTATTTTAAGAAATTAGGCTAATTATTTTAGGTCATTTGATCGTTAATCGGTTAGTCTTCAGTCTTTTAAATATTTTTTGATGAATGGAAATATTTTAAGCTTAATGGATGCTTAAGAACTATAGACATATTTCTCCTTGAAAAAATGCTGTAATTAAAGATTTAGCTATGTCAGTTGTGTCAAGATGTGCTGAAGTGAAAGAATTTCTTGTTTATTTCTTTTGTAAGACACTTCGCTGCGTTAGGGTCGTTAATTAATTTAACGAGAGATTCATGAAAAAGTTTTTTGGGAGTATTTTTAATTATCTTTAACAAAAGAAATTATTCTCTGGTATATCAAAACAACTAGCGCTCTCTGGTATATCAAACCAAACTAAGTAGCGCTTTTAAGTGTTTCTTTCTTTTAAGTCTATCAATAACCCAGTAATTGCCATTATTGGATAATTACAGAAAGTGTTTCAAGATGATACGTATATGTACAGTTTATTTTAAATTTATTATCATTTCTTTCTTAGGTTATGAAGTCAATAGAGCATTTATATTCCAAGCTTACTTAAATACTTGTCTTTCGTTTCATTTTTGGAAACCAATCAGACTGGTCTATCCAAAATTTTCTAGTATATTTTCTCTTGTCTTAAAGCTGTCTACGCTACAATTTTTATTTTCAGAATCATGCATATGAATGCTTTTTGCTTTCTTTCCAGTATGAAATTTGCAGCCTTTTTTATTCGATTAAAATCAAACAATGATATGAAACTATAATTTTTGGGACAAGATTACTAACCAAATCTCATTTATTAAATCCTTAAATTTTTTTAGTCATCGCATTTTCTTGCATGCTATTGTACAGATCGAAGAATTTTCAATCTCCGTAGAGATTTGATTCAAAAATTGAAATTATTATTTAGATTATAAAATTTATACTATATTTTATCTATCTAGCTCTCTGTATTTTGTAAATTTGTACAGTTTATTTTAAATTTAGTGGTAGGGTCTCGACCTCCCAAACTGGAGCGTTCGAAGCTCAGATCTTAGTTCCACTGAATAAGCCGCGTGTTATTGATCGTGTTTAATCTGTCGAAGCTTGGAGAGAAGTACCTGTTCAGTCGTCGATCACGTCATTTGACCCAGGTTTAGAATTTTAGAATCTATTCCAATCGCAATCCAGCTTTAAAACTTAGTGTTAAATAACTGAACAAACTTACATTTTGTATCATCATATTCACTCTCTCATTCTTTGGCAAACAAATAAAATTCTTGGGACAGAATTTCGCTCAAAATTTGAAAGAAATCTACAGATTTCATGTAAGGTCGTTATCTTTCTAGCTCTAAGACTTTCTCAATTATCATGCTCACGAGCAGAGAAACATAGTTACAAAAATATTATTTCTGACTCAGAAAGAGTTAAAGCTTGGAGATTTCTCGAAATCTCCACTCGAATTTCTGACGATCACAATATATTCTCTTTGCACACTTCTTATTTAAATAAATTTAAAAAATTGAGTTATCTGTATAAAACAGGCCATAAAATACTTTTCTGGAAACGTCTGCAGCTAAAACTGTTTAAAGGATTTATATCTGCGCATAATTTTTTACGCACATTTGCTGTACCTGCAAATGAAATTTCTTTACAATAAATACATTCATTCAGTAAATACAATAAAATAACATTATCTTTTAATTACAGCTTTGAATTTTTTTTATTTTTTAAGTGTTATTATTTATTTTTCCTGGCTTATTAGTAAAGTTTTGACATTGGGTAAGAAGAAAGAGAATGACCAGTCTCGATTCAATTACAAAAGTACTTGTTTCATTTAAATTAAATTAAATAATTCTTGTCTTTAATTTAAAGCGCCTAGTATTTTCGCGCTTTATGGTTAGAAAATTCGCAGAGCGAATAATGGATGAAATATTGGCCATCTAATTACAGCTCAAAATTAAGGGTCTGATCATAAAGAGCTCTCAAGTAAACAACATTTCCTCATGGGCATTAATCCAACTAAACAGATTCTTGAATCGGATGCATTTAGTCAAGGATTCTTGGAACAGCAATACTTTGAACTAATAAAGTCAAACAAAAAAGCACAATAAAAGAAAGGAATATACATAATGGTATGAAGTTAAATTTAATTTCATATTTTGAAAATGCTCTTTTAATTTTTTTTATCTAATATTCAGTTTTGCCTATTTAACTTCCTTAATCACTGGAGTGATTTTTATACTGTCATTAAAACTGAATGTTCAACCTTTTTATTAATGAAAACAATTTCATTTTCATATATCGTTTTCTCTAATTTTTAGTATCTTTTTAACACTCTTTCTATTAAAAAACTTTATAAATGTTTTTATTGTTATGATAAGATTCAAACGAATTTAAATGTTCTATCTAATAATTTAATTAAGTGCTTTTATTAATGTAAAAATCAAAAGAAAATATTTTTTTAATTGACTCTAAAATTGAATATTCATTTTCGCATTTATTTAGTAGTATAATTTGCACACTCACATATTTGCAGTAGAATTCCTGTTTTCCGTAGGATCATACAGCAATATTAAAAGATAATATTTCTTATCGAATAATTAATCAGTCAAGACGGCTAGTATATCTAAAAATTAATTTTAAGTTCAAAAATGAAACGTAAAAAGTTAATTAAAATAAAATTGCTTCCTTTATTTTTAGCATTTTAATAGATACTATTTCATAAAAAAATTAACTAAGTTTTTTATTAATATATTTATTGTGGAAAAAAAAATAAAAATGGTAAACTGGTTTCTATAAACAATTATCTTCAGTAAGAACTCCTTTATTTCTTTTGTATGCTTCTCGCACTTAATTTTTCGTTTATCAGATTGAAAAATTTAATACATTATATGCAGATATTTCAAAAATATTTTACATACAATTTTCCGAAAATCCTGTTCAAGAAATAGCTATAAATATCGCTTTGATCAAAGCGTTTAATGTACTTTTTCTGCTTGTGAGGTGAAAAAATACTTTAGTGGCCAATAAATGGAGTCGTATACCCTGGAACTGGGTTTTACTACCAAATTAGCATATCATAATTTCTTCTTTTCGTAGGGAATTTGTTTTTATTTGCAACTTGCGTGCTTGCTATTAATCATTGCGTTGTTTGCGTTATTTGTATTTTATATAAATCGCATCAATGCTTGAAAATTAATAATATGCTTTCTTGTTTGAAAATGGTAATATTCAAATTGTCCATTTTGATCGTGGTCCAGTAATTTCATTCAAAATTTTCAGAGATAGGCTTATACTTCTAATGGGAAAAAATGCTCTAAATAAGCTAAAAAATATATATATTATTTTGTTTAAGGTCAATAATTGAACTGTTCAAATGTAACAAAGACTTCTACGGCCACTCACAATCCGATTGTAGTAGTTTTGTTATATACAATATTTTTGGCACACTGTCATTTTAAATTTTAAAAAATTACAATTACTTTTCTACAATTAAATCTGGTCGAGTAATAAATTGATGCATTTCAGACAATTAATGAATACCTTGAGAAAGCCTCTTCATCAAGTTTTCTATGAAAGCCAGTTTCGGTTCCCAGAAATATTATACTTTTGCAGCGTAAAAATGGTGCAGGTTAAAAATATTTTACTAAATACAACAAATAGGACTGAAGCATACAGATACAATTTTTTCAGCTGTAAATTTATTATATTACTAGATGATATACAGGTGGCTATCAAAATAATGTAAACACCTGTGAATAAAAGTGACCTTTTTGAATGCGCTTCATAAGCATTTAAATATAATAATAGCCACCAGTTTGTTTGTCTTTTATAAATAGCAATGTATATATTCTGGTAGTACGTGTTAGTGTTATTGACGTTCTGTAATTCTTGGAATTTTTTTCAAAAGTGTAAAACCTCTCAGATTTTCAAAGAGGCGAAATTATAGGAGCCCGTCTAGCTGGAGCAAGTGTGACCGAAACATCCCAATTTTTATGCGATTCTAGAGGCACGGTGTCTAAAGTCGTAACAGCATACACACAGCGCGGCAAGATAAACTCGGAAAAGCAAAATAGTGGGCGGAAAGAGAAACTCAGTGAGAGAGGCTGACGGGTATTGAAGCGGAGTGTAATGACTAAAAAGCGAACAACTATAGCAAAAGTGTCCGCGGAGCTCAATACTCATCAGGATTCTCCAGTGTCAGTGATTACAGTAAGAAGGCACCTTCATAAACAGAACATTTATAGCAGAGCAGCGTTTCCCAATCCACTTGTCACTGATGTTAATAGTAAACGTCGTCTACAGTGGTGTCACACTCGCAAAACCTGGTCGATTTATAAAAGGAAGAAAGTAATATGGTCTGACGAATCGCGCTTCACACTTTTCTCAACAATAGGATGGGCGCACGTTTGGAAAGACATCTGCACCTGCGTATGATCGTGACTGTCTCCTTCCAACTGTCAAGCAAGGAGGTGGATCTGTTTTTATAAGGACAGCCATGCCGCGATTTTCTGCTGGGCCAATCGTAACCCTGAAAGGAAGAATCAATGGGCAAAAGTATAGAGCAATTTTAGCTGACTAGGTGCATCCTACGATGCAAACTTTGTTTCCTGCAAGAGATGGAATTTTCCAGGATAATAATGCACCTATCCATGCAGCGAGACTTCTCCAATCTTCGTTTTATGAACACGAGGATGAAGTTAGACATCTGCCTTGGCCCGCACAGTCACCCGACTGTAATATAATTGAACCGTTATGGTCTATTTTAGAGCATTCAATGCGGAATCAATATCCTACACCGGCATCTCTCCCAGAACTTTCACAATATCTCCTGAAAAAAATGGTACAGTATTCCTCTAAACACTTTTCAACACTCCTATGAATCGATTCCTAGGCAAATCCAAGCTGTATTTACATGCCAAATGTTGTCCTACACTATACCAATAAAGGATTCTTTATAAATCTAAAGTGTTTCCATTATTTTGATAAGCACCTGTACTCTGGGCTTCACGTGATTAAAGCAATTTCATGTGTAATGTTTTTAACGTAAAAACATTTTTTCTATAAAATAATATAATTCTTTTATCGACAGCAGTCCTATCCTTTTGCTGTACTACATCTGTATATTTGCAGTATTTATATAATAAAATTATTTTATTAGCTGAAATGTTTTTGAACTAAAATTAAAGGATAAATTTTATTTTTAACTTAAACTTGAAATTTTATGTCAAGATTTAAAAAATATAAATTCAATTTGAAATCTTTGTCATATTAATACAATTAATTGCAAATGAACGAAATAATTAACACTCAAATTTTTGAAACAAAATATCAATTCTAAGTACATATTAAAATTGATAAATGGCAATATGCAAGGCAGTAACTGGCATTCAAGTGAAATGCTTTATCAGAATGCTGCAAATAATTTTACTACAGCGTATCTATTCGTTGATTTATTATTAATACACCATTAGATCGTGGTGATGACACAACGTTACGGTATTCCCTGATCAAGTGGGTGAAGAGGACATTTCTTTTGAGGAGTGTTTACGAGGGTTGTCCTTGTTCGAGTTTCTATCTAAGGACAATCGCTCTGCGTGGAAGATACATCATATCTGATGACAGCAATCGCTGCTAGTTCGTGTACTCAAATCTATTGGGTGGAGCTGATATTCGATCGGAGAAAGCTTGTTTGCAATGTCTGTTTGTCTCGACAACATCGCGAATTCTCTGGAGGGAATTCCACTCTCTGTTTCTCAAATCTTTTAATCTTGTTTAGAAATTTTGAATAATGAGGAATGAAAGTTATTATTTTTATCGCTTCTAATAGTCTTTTTTTTAAATTTTCTCATAAAGCAAGTGCAAAAAAAATGTTTTATAACTATCAAAACTTTCGAACTGGATTTTAAGGAATCTTCATGTTTCAGATTTCTCTGAATCCAAAAAATACATTTTTGGAACTGTGTCTATGTGTCTCTGAACACGATAACTCAAATTCTCTTTGACAGCTAGACATATGAAATTTGGTATAAGATCAGTATACCCAATCTTTAGATTTCTATCGAATTTTGAACGAAATAGATCCGGAGAAATTTGCCCGCTAAGCTGTTTGAATATAGAATTAAGTTTGAGTCTAGAAAACGTTTTCATTTGTTATAAGAATCATATCATTATAATCATTAATTTTGAATACTGAGGAAAGAAAATTATTAATTGTATTTTCTGTTATAGAAAGTATACGAAGAAAAAGTTTTTAATCCTCCAAATATTTGAACTCGAGATTTTAATGAATCTCCATGTTTCAAATTTTCCTGAATTCGAAGCATACATTTTTGGAATTATGTCTATCCATCTCTTAACACGATAACTCAAAGTTGCTTTGAGAACTATAAGGATGAAATTTGGCATATGATTTTTACACCAAATTTGTAAATTTCTATCGAATTTTGACCGAAACTCATTCGGAGAAATTTGTCTGCTAAGCTGTTTGAATATAGGATTTAGAAAAATTTTTCATTTCTTAGAAGATTTGCATCATTATAATCATTAATTCTCGAAAAATTAGCAAAAGATGTATATATAATATTATTTATCAGCTGAAAAACACTTTTCAATATGCCTTCCACGCCTTATATTAACTGCTCCTTAATACAATTGCAATATACACTCTAATAATGGCCCAACTTTTCGGAATCTTTTATAATAGGCATATAATTCCATTTGAAACAATGCTTTAAGGCGATAAGGTATGCGATTACGTTAAAAAGTCGATTTTTGTGGAATTATAAACTTTTTTTCATTTTTAATATTCTTAATGTTTGAATAGGCTTCTTTTCATATTTCACAATGATTTCGGATTTTTCTTAATTCCATCAGCAGCAGCATTTGAAATGATTTAACTAACTAAATGTAATAACTTAAATATTTTAAAATCTTTGCTCCATTTTCTTTTTTCTTTAATTAAAATGTGCGATTCTAATTGTGTTTAAAAAGCAAATGTCATTTTACTTTCTCATGCAGAACTCTGGTTAATAGAAGTGATAAAAGATTATCCAAATAAAAAGATTGTTTTTGCGTAGAAGATTAATCATAAAAACTATCTCTATCTCCGCAGGCGGAAGTCTGGAGTGGAAAGGGCCGTCCTCGTTATCTGAGCGCTGTTCAAAATTAGAGTTCCGTTACAAAATATCCAAGTGTTGTTTTAAAAAAGGACGTTAATATAACTACTCAAAACTAAACCAAATATTTGCTTTAAAATGAAAAAAAATAAGTATTCGATCATTCCTATTTGCCGTCTGGCTAGAATCCTACAATTCATTCATGCTGCATTTCGTTTGTCTTAACCGAATATTTGTGTTAACCGAATCGTCTGAAACAAATAGTTTAATACTAATTTTCAATCTATTTGATAGGGAATTCTGAATTTAATATGCACAAATTCGTTTTAAGGGAGTTTGGCATAACAGGTTTGATCCTTTACTCGCAGAAGAAACTCTAATTCAGTTGAAATTAAATTTTGTAAGTTTGTTTCTAATAGTAAAAATTCTCAAAAAGACATCACTTTTCAGAGTATGTTTATGCATGCACTTCACAAAAAGCAAACATAAACAAACTAGCTTATCATCTTGAGGAAACTTAAGGCGCTTTTAGAATCCTACCTTCTCAACTTATCGATCCGAGTTCCCGGAAAAACAGGGAGAGAAAGATATCACAATAAAAGTAAAACATAAACGAAGGCCGGGGTGCTATAAAAGTCCCACTAAATTACGCTCCAGAAAGGCTCCTGGACTCTTTCTTTGGTCCAGCATTTTCATGTGTCGTCTGGCACTTACGGAGTCCAAGTAAATTCGCCGGATATCTTGATGGCTCGGACCTTTCCCCATTGTGAAAGTAAACAGTATTCTATCTTAGATGGTGGAGTGTAGTTCTTTCTATATTTGGTGTCATTTATGGGTGTAGTTCCTGATATCTAAGATTGTAAAGCTCAGATGGAATTCGTAGGTGTTTTATAGATTTCCTGTTCCATGATGATATCGATATTCTAGAGTTATATTCTTAGTTGTTATACAGTAAGAAAGTTTATATAGTTCTTATATTATATAGTTTTGGCAGAAATATTCCTGGAAAGAATTGAATGTTACGATGTTCTTTAGAACAGAAAATATTTTTTTCTTACTTTATGTTTATTCTTAAATCTTTAATATAATTATGCAACTGCTTTTGCTTTTTTCACATTAAGATTTAACCAAACTAAATTTCGATTTATATTTGAAACTTTATACATTTGTGTATTCTCGATGAGAATATATTATTTTAACATTTTCAGAACTTAATTATTAGCCAATTGTAGATTAAATTAAATTTTTGTTTTTTGCATTTGTGGCAGTGAGTTTGAAAATTAATAGATCCCAAAATTAAAACGATGAAAATCTTAAAAATAATATATAGATAAAAATGCGTGCTTTTAATTAATTATTTTTTAATTCAATTTCTTTTTCTTATCATTTTCTTCTTCCTTTTTTTTTCTCAATTAAGTAGAAATGAATTTTTTTAAATCGATTTTTCGCTTATTTCGAGTTTTGAAATCTTATGCCATTCTGTGTTTCCTATAACAAAAGATTGCTTTAATATATTTTGCGTTTAGTTAGCAATTAATAGATTATTTTCTCAAATGAATTAAATGATCATCATCTGGTAGGAAATTTGAGAAAAAAAATTAATTACTGGATTACCTAAAATTTTCTTTTTAATTATTCGGAAACATTTTACTACTAAAACTAAAAACTAGAAAATAATACAAATAAAAATGTTTTAGCAACATGCCTTTATTTATGCCTTAAAAACAGTAAGTAATTTTTATTCAAAATTATAAACCTCCAACCAAAATTACAAACATCCAAAAAATTATAAACCTCAAACACTCATGAGGTGCTAAAAATAATTTTAATAAAAAGTTAAACTAAAATAATTGATATAATAAAAAAATTATTTTTTTAATTTAAATATTTTATAAATGCAGTTAAAATTCCAATTTCATATCAAACCAATTTTATATTATTTTATTATAGCAAATATGTAATGATATTTTAAGTTACTTAAATATCAGCCAATTTAAAGTATTTGTTAAAGCCTTCATCTCATTCACAGTAAATCGAAGAGGTGATGAATTTTTCACATATGAATGCATTTTAAATATCTGCAAAGAATTTTTCACTAACATCATAATCTCAACAAATATAAATAATATTTCTTCTTTGATTAAAAATTGCCCTGACTTAAATTAATACAGAAGTTGAAAAGTATTTTCATGTGAAATAAATTTTAATATTGGAAATTTCAGTTACATGGAACTTAAAAAATTATTCATCGTACAAGAAGAATAACTGAAAATTAATTTGCTACATCAAATAATCTTAAAATGATAAAAAAAAATGCTTAAGTAGGTACTTTCGTTTCTGTTCAATCAAATTAATAAAATTCTTGTTTGAGAAAATATCACTTTCGAGTTTTATTAAAGTTTATTTCCCTGTAAAAAAATTAATTTGGTTTTGTAGTTTATCATGCTAATATCAACATAAATATGTAATAATATGTATAGTATATATAAATCAGGATGTTGACTGGATTGTATAATCGTTACTTAACATTTTATTAATTAAGACATTATGATATATTTTTAAAATGTAAAAAGTCCTTTGAAATTAAACTTACAGCTAACTTCATCATTTGGGATTGCTTTATTGATCGACGAAGATGAATCGTCTAAAATTTATCATATTTGCAAAACGAAATTATTGTCCGTCTATGATTGTTCAAACCTTGGATGTTGTTTCCATTTCACGATTTTTAATTCTTCCCCAAGTTTCTAATTTGAACGAAGAAAGAAAGAATTGTATTAAAAATAAAGAAATGAGATTAGTACAATACTTCGGTGATATTCGTATTGGTATTCATGGACAGATCCTGCTGCCATTTATGGATGACATTGAAAATTTCTGTTAATAATTATAATGAAACTTTTCCAAGTTTACAAACATGTATTTCAATCGGATAAATTTTTAAAACAATGAATTTAAACAAATACGAATCGATATTAAGAAAATTCTGATATATTAAAAATATCTCATACGAAGACAACAAATTATGGCTTGTCTTTTTTACGTACTGAGTTGATACCACTTAATCGAGGAAATGATCAATGCAATTGGGAATATTAAACTATTTTAGAATTTATTCGATCCGACCATAGAACAAAGAACATGTAGAATTTTACCCACTCGCTTTCAATTAATGAGCCTCCCACGATAACAAAAGCTAAACAAATAAGTTTTTATTGATAAGAGGAAACCTTAATCCTCGGCGGCAGCGACATCTACATTCTTTCCAAGCTCCCTCCCCCGCATATATGTATTGATGTCTCCATTACGACCTGAAATCCCAAAGGGATTTTCCCATTTCCTCTACCTCCCCACTTATGCTCAACTGCTCGAAGGCCCGGATAAGTTTGCCGGATATCATACATGCTAGACCTCCTCCAGGAATCCACCCGTAAGTGTGGCAGTAACTCATCAGTCTGGATGGGGGTTGATCTTTCCTTTCTTTTTTCCACCGGGTGCTGGTCAGTTATCTTCTGTCGTTCCTTTGCTCAGAAATAATAGGTTTCCATAAAGAGAAGGATTTGATGTGGACTTTGGCTGAAGTTCTGGCATGATGCTGATACAGAGAAGGTGGATGTAGAATTTATGAAGGAGGATTTTGACAAAAGTTTAATGAATTTCTGCTTCTTACAACAATATAGCAGTTGTTCTTAGTTTTTTCAGTACTTCGGATTAAGCTTTATGCGGAAGTTTCCTCTGACTTTAGCTTGAAATAAATTTTGATTATTTTGCGCACCTTTGAATCGGCAAGTATATGAAATGAGGTCCTTGAAGCATCAAAAGTTCCTTTGGTAACTAACCCGTATTTCTTTTCGCTGGT
>JAPMOR010068038.1:0-11507 GCA_026543865.1 Argiope aurantia | reverse complement strand
ATATATATATATATAATTATTGGTCAAGAAGTGAAGCATTGTAGGAGGTCCCTAGTTAGAACGATTCCTTCAAGTGTGATTCCTCATTAACCTGACTTCTCATGCATATACTTATTTCTATGAAAACATATGAAGAATCTCATTTGTTGTGACAGCTTCGTCAATTATTCAATTGTTTTTGTTAACTAAATTCTGTCGTACAGAAAGGACAGGAAAGCTTTATCGTTGTACTAGGTAATGCAGAAAAAAAAGTTCGTCAAAGCTGGTAAGAAGAAGCAAAACATGATTATCAGGAATTTATTGCAAAATGTACAGCAATATTTCAGCTACTTCTCAACATAATAACCATCGAAATTGTACCTTAGTTATACTGTGGGAAAGTTTTTATAGTCAAACGTTATAGAATTTTGCCACCTGGACCAGCTAGGTCTGCAGTTCTTTAATCGAAGATTGGACAAAAGCAGCTGGGAGTCGCTGGTAGCAAGGTCGTGTTGATAGACTGGATTGTTAAACAGCTCCCTAGCGAAACTTCAGCAGCAGATTTTTTGAGAAATTCACTATTAGCAGGACGAGAAACAGCGCACCAAAGCTAAGCATCTTTTACGCCTCTTATTCTAAGCTGTTGATTAATTCTGATAGTCGCCACCTACCATGCATTTAGAAATTTTATCACGGTTCTAATTTTATAATCAATCGTAGGCGGAAATAATGAGAGCCGGCTTCTTCACGCACTACAACAACATTAATTTAACCCTTTCTAAGGCCGTGGGAAGTATGATTCCTACCAAATTTATCAATCTTTGTATGAAATTATATAGGTTGGCATAAGTTCTGACAAATATTTTTAGAAAGACAGAAACTTAGATGCTTCAGACACAAAATGATGTGTCTTGGCTTGTCATTTAATTATTAATTAACCAAATTAATTAATCAATCAAATTAAATTTATCTAATAAACTAAAGGAATCCCTTTTCTTATTCTAATTTCAAGCCTAAAAATATTTTAACATAATATGACTAGAAAAAAATGGCCCTTTAAAGGGTTAAGAGATCAAGTATTTATAATTGCCGTAAAAGATTCGAAACCTACAAATAACTCTACATGTGCCTATATGTTTCCCGCCTTTTGTAGCACCATCTTTTGACGAGGAAATAAACGTCATTTTCAGGATGACCCTCGTACATTGATCATTACATAAAAAGCGTGAAACAATTTTTGTTGCTTTATTAAATATTTAATTGCGAAATTTTCTTCAACTGTTGACATTAAAAAAAAAACTGTTGGTAGCTGCGATTTTAAGCATTAGACATACTTTTCTCCTTAAAGCGACTTCTTCAATTCTATTCTCATTTTGTTATTATACCATTTCATCATTTTAAGAAGCAGCAAATACCTCATCTAGATTCACGTAAGTAAAGACCACTACCATTCATTATTAAATTATTTGTGTTTGTTTAAATATCTTTTTTTCAATCCTTAAGATTTGCATCATAATTTCTAGAACATTTTGTATATCCAAAAACTGGAATAAGTAAATTAAAAAGTAGTAATAATTCATTTAACTTTAAACATTAACACAATTAAATTCAAATAACTTTAACTGGCTACCATGAAACGCCTGAAGTCCCACAGAAAAATCTAAATGACCGGATAGCCATGTCAGAAACACTGGCGGGAGCTGTGTTGAATTTTAAAGACCGTCACCGACCATGGTACAATTCTTCCATGGGGAGTATTCCCCATCATCAATAGGAGATAGCCGAACCCCACCATTTCTATACGCACCATACCAGAAGCTTCTTATCCTCATTTCTGGGAAGCCCCCTGTTGAAGCGAAAGCCATTCATTGTTTATCGAATATACAAAGCTGCCGTTTTCTTCAATTGCAGAACGCTTAAAAAGAATTATTTTTTATCAATGTAATTTACAAGGAGAATATGAAAATGGAGATGGAATGAAAAGTTGCAACGAAAGATGACGTGCAAATAAAGAATTGATTATTCAAACAATTGTATATAGAAAAATATTATGATGTCATTGGACTTGATTCTAATAAGACGGTTCATTTATGCAATAAATAGAACAGGTTTAAGGCTATTAATTAACATATCTTTAATATCTCACAATCTGAGATTTAAGAAATTTTTTTTGAAAGGGTCATGAAAATCATATCATTCCTAAGAGATTTGATTGAAATTAAATGCATTTAATATTTCCGAAAATTTTCTGGTACGTACGGTTTATGTATGTAATATATAGAACAGATTTAAGGTTATTAATTAACACGGCTTTACCTTTTTTCTATCTGAGGCTTTAAAAAAAAATTTTAATGAATCATGAAAATAAAATCATTTCTATCGAAAGAATAAAAATAAATTCATTCTATCAAGAGAATTGATAGAAATTAAATACATTGTTTCTGAAAAATCAGCTGGTCCGCACAAGCGATTAGCAATAATAAAAATATAAGTACACTATTTAATTAATTTCCTATGAACTATTTTTATTCATTATAACTTATACGTTTTTAAATATTTCTACAAACTTATTCGAGTAAATTCACGTGATGCTCTGTAATGCTGGATACTAAAAAGTAACATTTTAGAAGCATTAGCTTATTTGAAAAGAAACAAAAAGTTATTATTAACATTAATTATTTTTCCTAAATTAAATGAGCGTAATATTTAGTAATAATAAGCTGAAATAAGAATACCCCACTTTAATAATAATAATTTAAAATACATTACTAATTAGTAAAAAATAAGCAAAACAGCAGGATATTAAGATAAATTATTTGAATTCACAAGTAACTAATAAAAGCTTCATTTTTAATATTAATAAAAAGATTAATTACTACAAATTTTTCACTAAATAAAAAAAGGAGAAACATGAAAAGCTTGATTAAAATATTGACCTTCCTAGCTTTCCAAGATTCGAAAAAAGAATCTAATCAGCACTCTGAGGAAAACTCAGCAATGCTGCTCTTGAACACATATTTAACAAATGCAAACATTAAAGTTCATCCTTAAGACAAATTTTCCTTCCTTCGTAGTTTGAAGCTTATCCTTTCTTTTTTTTTCTAACATTTTTCTTCCACGAAATCGATGTTCTTAGTCTTTCACATCCGCTTTTCAGAGCAAACATTTGAGAAAAGTAAAACGCAAAAGGCGATTATCGTCAAAGATGGTTTAATTCATCTTTGTCTGAAAAGTAATGAATATTCCTTCGTGGTAGTGAATTTTTGAAATATGAGATACTCTACGAATAGTATTTCGATGAATAAACATGCGCACGTAAATAGCGGAAATATTCTTTCTTCGATTTTTTCGTATTTTGAATTGAAAAAAAAAATTATTCTGTAGTTTTTTTGTATTTCTAAATTTAACCAATAGTAATTTTCAACCCGAAACTTTCTTGCCTTTCCTCTAATAAAATATTACCCCCCCCCCCCTCGCATAATATCGTGAACCCTGGACAAGGCTACGATTGCTCAAATTTTTATTTTCAGAGTCCGGTAAATGAGAATTGTGTATTTGTTTATTAATTGCATACTACTTAATATATAGTTGTCAATATAAACAGAATATATACTAATAAAATATATTTTGTTCGATCAAATGCTAAAATTTGATATAAAACTATAATTGTAATCCCAAGATCACATATCAAGTTTCATCGGTTTAAATCATGGCATATTTAAGTTACTCCATTTACATGCTTTCGAAAATACAATCAACCGACAAACGGTCAATCCTGCAACAGATTTGGCTCAAAATTTGATACGGATTTATGATTTAGATACACAGATTTGATACGATTTTCGATGCACAGATTTGATACGATTTTCGATGCACAGATTTGATACGATTTTCGATGCACAGATTTGATACGATTTTCGATGCACAGATTTAGATCTGTTGCTTTATCAATGTACAGAATTTCATCTATTTAGAGTTTTACGTTCTGCAGCTATCTTGTTCACTTATACCTGGCAGTTTATTAATTGGTTTGTTAGAAATCTACAAATTTGATGTCAAGTCCATAAACCAAGTCTCATCCGTCTAGCTGAAGACGTTTATGATTTATTGTGTTAACAGATAGAAAAGCATAATTCCGAAAATGTATTTTTCGAAATCAGGGAAGTCTGAAAAATAGAAATTCATCAAAATCTCGAATTAATCTTTTTCATATGTTATCTTTTACAATATTACAATATTTTCTCTTTGTATACTTATTGCATGAAAAAGTAAAAATTTAGCGACAAACAAAAACACATTTTCAAAATGTTTTATATACCGTGTGAGGCATAAATTCGTGCAAGATTCAAAAAATCATAATAAAAAAGTAATACTCCAAACAAATTGTGGTTTTGCGGGAATATGTTCAGAGAGTCTTTATATTTCGTTATTTCCATTAAAAAATGCATTTAAAAATAACCGATAGATGGTGCTCACACGGTCATACTGAGATGGTTTATGCAAATCAGGAGAACAGAGCACAGTAACGTTATAGTACATTTTATTTTAAAGCAAAAGATGCTCAACATGACCGCCACCACAAGGTATTAAGCAAGTGATGCGCGTAATTATGCCTATTACAGCTGCGTGTAACATGTCGACATTAATGCCACTAACGACCAATAGAATGGCATCTTTCAGTTCAATCAAAGTCGCTGGAGAGCCCCGGTAGACACGAAACTTCAGGTATCCCCACAACCAAAAGTCCGTTGGAGAAAAAATCTGGCGATCGTGAGGGCCACTCATTCTTTCATCCTCTGCTTATCACTCTGTCTTCAGTGAATGTGTCTAGGAGGAACGTCTTAACAGAGCTAGCAACGTAGGGCGGGACACCATCCTGCATGAAGATGACGGAAGATAACGCACATCTTTGCTGCAACGCAGGCATTACGTGATCTCGCTAAAGCCTAAGATAGCGTTCCACAGTGACGGAACAGGTTTTTTCAACCGGATACAGGACAACGCTCTTCAAAAAAGAAAGGGCCTAGAATGAAGGACGCAGTGAAACCGCACCAAACAGTCACATGTGGAGAATGTAGGGGTTTGGTCGTGTACGCACGAGGGTTTGATGCTGCCCAGATACGACTGTTTTGCGTATTGACGTCACTATGCAATGAAAATCGGGCTTCATCTGTCCACATGATGTTTAGTAACCATTGTGGGTCACGTTCCATTTGTGAGAGCACCCATGTTACAAAGGCTTGTCTTTTCTCGCAATCTGCTGACAACAACTGGTGAAATGCCTCTATCTTGTACGGATGCAGTTTCAAGAATTCGTGCAGAATGGGTCCGATCGACTTTCCCGGAATTCCTGTTATTTTACTTTCTTCACGTGCACTGGAACTCCCCGTTGAAGTCTCGGCTGCCACATTTCTCATAACCTTTTGGACAACAGGGACACGGTCAGGACTGACGAATGGTCTGCCACTTCGTGGACGATCCTCTAATCTTCCCGTTTCCTCAACACGGCAAACTAAATTCAATAACCCATTCAATGAAATTGGGATTTTCTTCGCCTTAATTCCTTTCACCATCCGTAACTGTCGCAATGCTTTAGTCGCGGATTCACCTTTCTTATAGAACAGTTTCACCACTTATGCTCGATCCGGTAGCGATAGCATGCTACTGGCTTCGAATGACAGATCCATTTCCAGCCTTGTGTTTTATAGCTATACTGATTTGTATAAACAGTCTCGGTATGACGTATAAGCGCCATATATCGGTCATTTTTAAATACATATTTTAAAGGAAATAATAAAATCCAAAGGCTCTATAAACATATTCCTGCAAACAGTAATTTTTTTTGAGCATTACTTTTTTTATTATGATTTTTTGAAGTTTGCATGAATTTATGCCGCATCCGGTATGTATTCAAAATAATTATCAAAATTATAAAATCGATCCCACAGTTTTAATAGATGGTCCGATATCGCCATTTTGCATTTCGTCTGAACATTAATGACCTTTAGATATTTTCATCTATCCTCCAAGGCCCCCAGTTTCGAAAGAAATTCAAAAAAATTTCAATTTCACTGTACATTCTGCTTAAGGTGCGAGTTTGTATATATGTGCGTGTAAAATAAGAGTTCAAAACAAATTGAAACAAGTTTTCAGCATTCGCAGTGTCTTTTTTTAAAGCAAAAATTAAGTATTGGAAAGAATATTTATACGGAATATCTTTTTTAAAAAATTAATAATTTTAAACTTAAATAGTGATTATGAGGGAAAATGAATAACATATATGTATCAAAATTATCAGGAATTAAAAAAAATCTATTAACAAAACAATACAAAAATAGCCATAATACTAGAAATAAAGTTACAAAAAAATCTATTCCAATGCAAAAGTAACTTAGAAGTCTGAAGTTTATCGGAGCTCAAAAGATTAATCACAAACAGAGTTGTATCTGTCTATAAAGAAAAAAAGAATCTTATAGTATCAAAAGTTAGATTAAAATACTTATTCTTGTCTCAGGGGTCGAAACAGAAAAGAATTTAATCTGAACCTTGATGAAAATTTAGCAACGTTTTCCTAGAACGTATATTTAACATTTAATACTCATCTTAAAGAAGAATTTTTTTTTATGTCTCTAAACTCAACAGGAAGTTTTTTCTACTTGTACAGGTGATGTACTTAGACGTTTGCTGTTTCATTCTTTACATTAAATTTGTCTGAGAAAGAAGTCGAGACAATAACATACTTCATTTCGTGTACTATTGAACTCATTTTAGTCTGCAAAATGAAACACATTTTTGGATCTAAAAATGTAATTTGTTATCAATGAAATCCAATATATCTCTTCTCGCATCTCTTATTTCTGTATCTGCAATAAAGAATTGAATCTGGTGATTTATAGACTATATTTCCTAGCTGTATTTCTTTTATTTTTAGCTTTATCATCGGAATTGAAAATATTGTTTGATCTCGTTCACGCATTTTCTTTAAAATCTTTCATGGTGCATATTGTTTACTCTCTTACGAATTGCCCTCATTCCTTTAATTTACTTATATACGGAAAAAACTGCTTATAAAAGTATATACTATATTTGAATGGAATTGTAATGTAATCCAGTGTTTTGCGCTTGATGTACAAGGAATGGAAATTTAATAAACATTATGACTATATTTGATATAACACTGGTACCGTAAGCGTGGTTACATGGTTTCATTTTTTTTTTCGAGATATAGGATCCTTGAACTTAATATAAAAATTGGCTGGTCCTGATATTTGATTTTTCCTTAATCTACGACAGTTATATTTTCAGTTTTTGACAGTTATTACAATATCGTCGACTTTATACTATCTTCGATATAATCATCTGAGTTCTATATGATATTTTCTAGCAACATAAAATTCGTGGGTGGAATACCTCAATCCGTATTATTTCTGCCGATGCTTCAAATGAAACAATAATTTGATTTAAGAAAGCTCTGTTCCAATTCGTACCAAGTCAGAATTTTGTGCTTGCTAGGATTGGAGCCTACTTTACTTAGACTTGAGCCCATTGACTATGAATTAATTCAGAGAAGAAAAAATCACTTCATGTCATTCGCAACCAACTTGTTCGAGAAATTTTTATATGAATGGATTGTTCCATTTGAAACTTCAATAGAAGTGGTTATGATTCAGTCATTCCACAAATTCTGAATCGTTATAAAGAAGTTGCACAGATCGCTGATAATTAAATCGAAAAACTAAATATATCATAAGTTTATATCTGTGCTGTATAGGATTTCATTACAGTTTTACCAGTATTAAGTTTCCAAATCTTATAAGAAGTAATTGTGCAATATCTCAAAAATAGGGTATTATTTTTATTTTCCAAATAATTATTCGACTTGAACTTACTGAATGAGGTTCTTTTCTGTTAGCCGGGTGCAAACTAAAAGTCGCCAAATAATTTTAAAATGTGTCAAAAGAAATGTCGCCAAGACTTGTACCAACTTGCATACAAACTAAACCCTACAACTTATTTTTCTTGGCGCCTAAGTTATTTGGCGACTTTTCGCTTGTCCTTGGTTAACTAAAAGTTTGGCCAATGTTTATTACTACAACACAAAATCTGGTTCTAGTAAATTGAGGCTGGCAGCATTTCAAATTTTGCCAAATGTCATATGCTCTATGGTATTTGTATATTCTAAATGCAAAATGTTAGAGCCTGGCGAATATTCAAATACATTTTCAAAAAAAGGAAATTTGTAGAAAATAAAAACTATATTAATAAATAATGTATTAATGTTTTATCAAATAAAATTTTTTTTATAAAAATACTTTAAAAAATAAAAAAAAGTGGTAAAGAAAAAAGTTTTATAAAAATGACTATATATATATATATATATATATATATATATATATAGTCATTTAAGTTTCATATTTCGCTGTTACATTAACAAAATTGTCTTCTCCTGCACGTGATAGCATTTTTCACTCATAAGGTTCTTTTATTTTGAAGTACGTATTTGCTTTTAAAACTTAACTTATTATATAAAAAGGACAAGCAATTAATATAACCATCTGTATTTAGTCACCTTTTAATTCAAATTACTAAATATATGCCAGTTTAAAACTGTGGCCAAATGCCTTCTTTCAAGGGAATGCAAGGTTTCAGAATATCTTCTCACCCATTCTTGCTATATACATTTAATATGACAAATTGAATAAGTCTGAAATTTAATAACATTTAGCTCGAATTTCTTATTGCATATTTTTTCTTTGCTTTATTTATTTATTTATTTATTGAAAAAGCAGGATGATTTGTAAAAATCTTATTTTTTGCTCATATAAACCATCATCTAACGATTTGTCGCTTTGGTGAAATTATGTTTTAAATCCCCAATTTTTTTTAGAAATTCGAATGTAGCATTTATCGGATTTATTCTTGACAACTTGAGAACAAGTTAATTCACAAAAGCTTAGGCCTCACAAAAGCAATTTCACTTGTAGTTTTGTCTTAAATTTATAGATTTGTATCAAATCTTGAACAAGATCTGCCAAAAAGAAGTGCATTTATTTGTACGGGGAAAACATGCAATGAGTTCCTTTGATGAATTTTAGTATATGAGATTTAAATCTAAATTTGCATAAATTGCATCTAAATTTGGACCAAATATGTAAACATAATCAGTCAGTCTGGTTGCCTATTTGTATGGACGTATGTTATTTCAATAATTCAAAGATTTAATTAGACAATTTGATAAATTTTGCACATGATATAGTGACCAAAATTAAGGAAATCTAAATATAAAAGTAGACCGTCCGGGATAGCATGGTTGGTAGAGCGTTGGTAGGCTGCGAGTTCGAACCCCGCTGGCCTGAAGACTCTCCGTGTGTGTGGTGGTTGGCTCACATATAAATCTGTCGTGGTCACAAAGTCCTCCATGGCGAGAGTAATACCACTAGGTGTACTGGGTCAGGGGTGATCGTTCTCTGATTCAGGTCAAAATTACGTGACTGAAATGCGTAAATGAAGTCCGACCCGTAAAAAGTCCGACCCCGTTGTGACCTGTGTGTAGCTAAAGTCGTTCTCTTGGCCCTAGATGGCTCTACAATTAAAACAAGAGGCTCTCCCCTTCAAGCATAAATAGACTGTCTTGGAACAGCGGGCTTGTCCATGGCAAGTGCCATAAGAAACAACAACAACAATAAAATTTTGGATAAAATCTTATTAAATAAAAGAACCCAAAATACAATCTATATTACCTTAGCATGTTGATACAAAGCTTTCTATGTTATAAAGATTTTAAAATAAATGTTGGAAAGAATTCTCTTAATTTTTTTCATATGTCTATCTCCTAAGCTTTTAAAGAACTAATTAATTATTTTCTCTTTCTTTTGAACATTATTTATATTTCATATTCTTAAGATAAAAGTTAGGTATTTTCTCCCGTAAAATACTTCATAAAATGTGAAAAATCCTGTTTCGCTGAGCGTAAAATTTATATAATCTCTAACAAAATGTAATGGGTTTCTATAGATTTTTTTTCTAGATATACTTGATGTTTTATGAAGATTTAACAGAATGAAAATATCTTTGTAGTTTAGTTTAGTTTAGTTATATTAACGTCCCGTTTGAAGCAACACTAGGGCTATTTTGGGATGGACCTCGTAATTTTGAACCGCGGTCAGATGACGAGGACGACACCTGAGCTGACACCCCCCTCTCCACACCACACCACAATATTTTTGTAAAGCAGAAATTTTTCAAAACTCTGCACTGTTGTTAACGAAATCAGCTAGTGAGTGTACAAAGGGAAACCATTGCAAGAAAGCAATTGAGGATCCGTAACATGCGAATAATGATTTCAAATATTAATACTGATTGGAATTTCCATTTTAAAGAGTCCTATCATGGGAAGGTAGATTTCCTCTTTGAAAACCTATTCCACTGCGATGCTTTTATACTTATTTCTCAAAAGATAAATCAAATTTGTCATAGAATATATTTGTGAAATGTACTAAACTCCGTCCTTGAATCCCTTATTCAAATTTGGAAATTTTGAATACGGATAATTTTAAGAACAATTAAGTAAATTGAAACATTTGTAAAAATTATCAAAAAGATTCTGAAATTGGAAAAGATTCGGAATACATTAATTTAACTTTTTGAACTTTTAATTTTATTTTGATACTTTAAACGAATCCACATAGAGCATAAATTTATTATACATGACGAATATTATTTTTTTATTTGGGAATTTTCTTTTTTCTCCCAAATTTTAATAATGTAAAATTCAGAAATAATTGTGTGAAAAGGTAATAAGATAAGAAAGAATTAAATATCGGTAAAAAGATAAATCTATGAATTACAATTTGAAATAAAAAAGGAATATGCTGAAGAAATTTAATTAAAATATTTAATTTCGTCGCTTTCTTGAGAAGCTAAAATAAATCTACTCTAGACCCTGATGTAATCTCAACAACCGTTTTCTTGAATACATATTTAACGAATGAAACACTAAAACTCTTCCTACAGATAAATTTTCCCTCCAACACTAAGTTTATACGAAACTTTTTACCGCCTTTTTACCTTCAGGGCCATCGATGTACTTACCCAAACGGAGTGTTTACTTTTCACATCTACTTTTAAAACTAAATAAGTCAGGAAAAACAAATCACAACCGGTGACAGCCATCATCGACGATTTAATCCATCTTTGTCAAAGAAGTAATAAATATTTTCAAGTGTAAAACGACCATGTTTTCATTCTTTGAAATATATGGATCCTTTCACTGTGAGGAAGTATCTTTTTCGCCCATTCATTCTTTCTTCCTACATTTGGAATAAAGAATTGAGAGATGTCAGCTCTGCTGGAGATTATATTTCATTGCAAGTTTCTGTCACATTATTTCTTCTGTATTTTGCGTTTCATACAGAGAAAGGGAAGAAAGTTTAGTTAAAATATAATCTTGTAAAACTACCTGCAAAAGTCTTCGGGGTGGCTGAGCATTTTTTTTTCTACTTTATTTATTTTTACTCAAAAATTAATTT
>JAPMOR010068037.1:88884-137211 GCA_026543865.1 Argiope aurantia | reverse complement strand
TGAACTCATAGTATCGTTACACATGATTGTCTGTCCAAGAGGAAGAACAGCAAGCAGATGTTCCTTAGTATGGGATATGCCCTCCCCTTACTGCAATGGTTGCTTCGCACCGTCTCCCCCTACTCAGCACCAGATTGTCCAACAGTTCATGAGGTAAGAGTGCCCATTCCTCAATCAGCAGCTGTTTGATTTGTCGGGTGTTCCCAGGAGGATGTAATCGTGCCGCAAGGCATCTCCCCAAAGCATCCCACACATTTTCTATAGGGTTTAAATCAGGGGAGCACGCCGGCCAATCGATTCGATTGATATCTTCACTTTCCAGGAACTCCTCAACAGCATGAGTCCTGTGTGGCCGTGCATTGTCATCCATAAAAACGAAGTCTGATCCAATGGCACCTCGGAACAGACGCACATGGGGAAGGATCACCTCCTGACAATAGCGATCTCCAGTTACAGAACCTCTGTCGAAAACGTGGAGATCAGTCCGCCCGTTCTTCATAATGCCTCCCCAGACGACAACTCCAGGACCACCGAAACGGTCTCTTTCCTTGATGTTACTGGGATGAAACCGTGCCCCGACCTCTCTCCAAATGAACTGGCGTTGGGAATCGCTTGTGACACTAAAACGACTCTCATCTGTAAAGAGGACACGACTCCATTGATGAGATGTCCAGTTTTTGTTCTCCCTGTACCACTCTAAACGGTGCCGCCGGTGGGAAACTGTCAAAGGGATGCAGCGTTCAGGACGGTGGGCGAATAGGCCACCTTTGTGAAGGCGTCTGGACACAGTAAAACGTGATACTTGTCGCCCCGTTGCTGCATACAGTTGCTGAGCAATGGCACTTACTGACTGGTTTCGGGTTCTTTTCGCCTGCAGGATGATATATAGGTCATCCACTGCAGTTGTTATCCTGAGGCGTCCACCACCAACCTTTCTCACAACTGTACCTGTGGTTTGGAAGGCTTTCCAAGCGCGCGAAACGACACTTTTGTTGATTCCGAACTCTTCAGCTACACTGGTCACACTACGCCTCTCCTCCAGCTTTCCGATCATTCTTCCACGTGTGAAATCGTCCAGGTGATTTCTGCTAGCCATATTTCATGAATTAATTCACGTGCACTTGCAGCGAATGCCTTTAATTGTGTCTCCGTCCTTCCTTTCATTGTAGTGTGTGCGCCTTCCGCACGTGTTTTGCGTACGCTCACGTCGCCTGTGACGTTTTGTTCCTAATATTTGCATACGCATGACCTTTCTCTTGAATTACGTGTTCATTGTACTGATCGCAAGAACTCCTTTTCTGCAATTTCATGGCTATCTGCTTAAAATTTGCATTGTTGCTTAAGTTTTTCACACCAGTGTATATATGACGGAAGTGATATCTGCAAAACTTCTCCCTCACTTACTCAAAAAAAAACCTTGAGAAAGATAATTAATTTTCAATTAATAAATCATTAATTATTAGATCATTAATTTTCATAATCACATTTTTGATGCTTATAATACTTCTCTTTCAGTATCTTGCATACGAAATGTGAAAATAAACCACAAGATTTCGTCTCAAGAAAAAATGAAAAATTTAATAAATAAATAGCTTTGATGTTTTCAAACATTTTTGATTAATTCTTGGTAATTAATTTCAAATTGTTGATGCTTCTATTGAAAAGCCTATATCTATGTTGATTTCAAATATTATATAAATAATTTTCTTATCCAGTAGTAAGAAGTAAAGAATTAGAGGTTCGAATAACTTATCCATTTTTTTAATTATTCTTGATGATTTCATTCCTTTCTCTGTCTGTACCTCCTACCCGAAGAAGTAATAATTATCTTAAATTCAATTTGCTCATATAAATAAATTATAAATCCATTACCTCGTTGTCCAAAATATCCACACACTTCTCAAATTTTTCGTGTTCTATGGCTGCCAAAAGAAAAAGTGTTAATAAAATTAATGCAACTTTATTTTTAATTGAAACATGTATCATGAATAGTTTTTCTGCAATAATATATTTTAATAAAAACAAACGACATTTCTGCATTTATAATTTCTGCAATTATGAATAAATAATGAAACTCAATGATGAAAAATGCATATACATATTATGTCCAAAGAGCTCGTAGAGATGAGTATTAGTTATAATTTGTTCAAGAACATATGTAAATGATTCACATTAGTGTGCACAAAATATTCCCTGAAGTCCTACAATCCCAAATTAATTTTAGAAAGGTGACAACTTTTGCTACAAATTTCGTGTCTAGGTACATTAAAGTTACCGTGCATTGCACGTTGCGATAAGTCACAGCATCACCTGATTTTAAATAATGGAGTTAGCATTGCTATCATGAAAATAATATAAAATAAAATGAAAAAAATCATTACAAAATTCGATTTGTACGAAAAGCTACCTTGGGTGCAAAATGCTAAAGAACAGAATATGTAAAACGTGCATTTTTTAGGGGCGCGATTTCCAACACTTCTTTCACTAGATGAAAAATAATCTACAATTTTGTGATTGATTTTTTTTTCTAGTTTCTTACACAGATTTTCGGGATAGAAATGCTAATTTCATAGTTATCCGCCATGTTGTGGCTGTAGCCTACCTCTCTGTATGGCATTTTAATATACCTAGACACCATTTTTGAGGTAATAGTTGTTGCAGGCTTGAAATTAATCTGCAGAAGAAGTATTTAAGGATTGCATGCTAGTGTATTAACTAGAAATTGCGTTCTGCAACATGCATAGTGAAGAGGAAGTGTTTAAAACACTCTTCAGGGCAAACCATTAGATCTAGAACTACCATGTTTATTACATAGTTATTGCTTGTGTAATAACTTTTACTAATAAGGGACCCTTAAAATGTTTTATTACATCTATAGACAAAACTTAATTTAAATTTAATTTATTCCTAATATTTGAGAAATATTATATAATTAAAATGCTAATTTTACACCATTTTAAAATTCAATGAATAAGTGCTTAAGAGATACCAAATTTTTTCGTCTTTGTTTGTTTGCGAATGCGTGTGCCTTATGTGCATGTGCAGTTAAAAGAAAATTCTAAAAAAAATATGTAAATTAAGCCTAAACGTTTATCATCCGATATTGTTATATACTAACCTCAAATCTACTTTATAATTTAAATTGCAAAATTTACTGAATATAATGGACCGCATATAAAAACTATTTTGATAGCAAATATACATAATTTCAGATTTTCTTAATGTAGCATTTGAAATACTTAAAAATATCTTAGCATCAGTTAAATCAACTTTAATTTTTAAACTTTTATATAACTTAATAAAATCTCATCATACTAAATATCTACGATATACATGTTATATGAATTAATACTTTTTGTGTGATAAAATTATAAGCATAATATTTATATTTTATCTATCTATGCTGCTTGCGGGGGAAAATTGTCCACCTATTTTTTTATAATGCGCAAAATCTAAATTTTCATTTAATCCTTTCAAAATCCCTTCAAAGGTCGATTCAGCATACTTGCGAAAAGTATCCATTATATTTTCTTTTCATCATCTATGTATTAAGATGAATACTTATTTGGATGCCTTTTATACAAATATGCATGTTTTGTCTGATCTTGATGGAACTCTACACAAATGTCCAAAAAACAGAGAAAATATGTTAATTAAATACTAAGCAAAAGTCAGTACTTGTTCAGCTATGTTTTCTGAAAATACTATCTCAAACAAATTATGTTTACATTGCTTTAAATCCTTACCTTACTAAAGACAGTAGTTTCATTCCACAATATTTTTATTGAATTATTTATAACAAAATTTTTAATAAAAAATAATACGCTATTTATAATTAGATTTTACTTGCTCTGATACAGATTTCATTTCCGTAATTTTTTTTCTCCATTATCAATATTTTTTTAACAATTTTTTCGTTGTTTCAATGGCACTCAATGGCAGAATATTAAATTCAAGTTATAAATGGCTTCTTTTGACTTTAACTCTCAACATGGAATTTTACTTTCGATTTTATTTTATATTATATTTATTTTGTAAAATACATTTCTAATAATATGTAGTAGACTCATTGCATTTTTATATTTTTCAATTTAATCAAAAAGACGAAATGAAATTTTAAATAGATACATTCCATATCAATATTGAGCCTTTCAGTGCTGTTTAGCTACACGTTTTTATTTCCACTTATAAAATTCAAAACTGTTTCATAGTGTAACAAAAAATGTTTAGAATCCTTTTTTAATTGCTTTTTGATAAAAATTTGAAAAACAATCAATAGATTAAAATAGAGGTACCAGAGTTATATTTAAACTGGAAATTCGAAAAATACCAGGACGGCTCTTTTATGAATAGTTCAATCATTAAAAATACAATCAAAACATGTGTTTTGCTTCGTAAAATTGACGGGAAGAGACTTTTTTTTTCTTACAGAATTTTTATAATATGATGACAGGGATACTTAATTTGTAATGTATGTAACCATTTGGAAAATTTTAATTTTACGAAAAAATATTTAATTTTTAAATAATTTTGTTTAATTACATGTATCTATTCAAAACACATAAATATTTTTTATATATAAAAAATAGAAAGTTATGCATTATAAGGTTAATAGCCAGAATTCTGGGCGAACAAATGGATCGCGATAGGAGGTTAGAATGACATATTTTCAAATGCAATTCTATCAGAAAAAATATGAAATTAAACGTTGTTTATTTTTATAAAATATAATAAATATACGCCAAATTATCTTTGAACTTTATTTTTGGCAGTCTTTTAGAGCTAATGCAGCAAGTAAACTAATTTTAATTCTCTTCAGAAATTTTAAAGCCAATTAAAATTAGAAAGCATTTTTTCTGAAATTTTATTTTTAGTTTCAGTCACTATACTTACTGCATACACGTATTTAATATTTGCACCAATCAAAGTCGCAATATTTAAGTAAAGAAAAGATATAATAACGAATTATATATTTTGCATGCATGCTAAAATACTCTTTATAGATTGGATAGTTTCTAAATAATATGATATATTTATAAGTTGGTTAATATACATCTAAATTCCGTAATGCGTCTCACATGAATGATGCAAAATTCGTTCAAACTTATAGAGGACCCAGTTCTAAATTAAAATTATCATATTGAACATTTATTTCTTGAAAATTATATGCTTACAAAATAAATGCTTCTCTTTATTATAATTTGACATTTAATTAAATATTAATCAATACTATTACTTTTTTGCTCAATACTTAAAGAGCATATCAATGCAGAAAATATATTTTTTCAATATTTGAAAATTCGAAAATTAAAATTTCCTTGTCTTAATTTTATATTCCAATTTTTCTGATTTTACTAATATTTTTTTAATTATATGAAAACATTTTTACAACTGGACTTTTCAATATTTCACTTTCTAAGTTTATGCATTATATTATCATCGATAATATACTTTTTATGCAATTTATATTGTCATTAAAATTAAGAGTAAATTTGTAATAATAATGTAAAAACATGTGGACCGACCGTTAATCATTATCATATTATGGTGTTTTAAACGATGAATATGAATCATTTTTTTTATCTTTTCTTATATTTTGCATCATATCTAGAAAACTGGGTTTCAGTCAACTTATTTTATTTTATTTATTTATTTGGAAAATCATGTGTTTGCGGAGAAAATATTTAGATAAAAATCATATACTGATAACATGTGAATACCTTTTTTTAAATCTTACCTACATATTCACCGGTCATTTGAATATAAAAAATCATTAATTCACTTAATTTAGCGCATTATTCGAAACAATCTGCTATATTACAGTGCTCATTTCAAAGTTTATCTGTTACATTATATTTTTAATAATATTCATTTTATATTTTAACTTTATCATTTTTTACATTTTTTTAACTTGCACTCAGTTTTAGCATGGTGAAATCAGGCTAGAAATGGTACAATATGGCATTGTAAACATGACAGCTGAAAGAAAAAGGCTCTAATAGTTACTTATCCAAATTTTTGTACAAAATCTCGTATTTTCATGAAAGGTACCTATGTATATAATCTTAAAAAGCAAAATTATTAAATATAAATATTTAAGTAAAATATAAAGCAAAAAGCGTGACTCGAATCCCCAACGCACGCGTCAATCCTGTTGCTCTGGTCACTATACTGTAGTGCCCACACTTCATATTGGAAGTTAAATATATTCATTCTAATATTTAGTCAAAGAAAAAAAATTGTATATGTAAAATCGCATTTTTCTAGGAGAAACATCTATATAGATAAACTTAAAAAGCAAAATCTTATATAAATATAAAATTTGATCCAAATCATTAGAGCCATTTCCGAAATACACGAAATAAATTTATATATATATATACAAGAATTGCTTGTTTAAGACAGACAAAATATAAATATTCAGTATTAAGAAATATAATCCTGGTTTAAAAATTTAAAAATTTTCGATACATATCTTCAATTTGATATTAATAAATCAAGCATAGTTCATTCATTTTAAAGAAATTTCAATTATTGTATTTATTTGTATATGGACCGAATTAAGCAGTTTTAATAAATATTTTGTTTTGGTGATTTTAAAAAATTAAAATTCTTGTGCTTATAGAAGTTGAATTATTTGATAAAAATGATTCTTATACATTATACGATAAAAAAATGAATATCTTAAATTTTAAAATTTAAATTGAAACTAGTATCAATTTTTACCATCAGCAAAGCAATTTATGTAAATCCAACAATAATATGGCCCATTCTCACTAATATCATCAAGTTCTGTGTTCTCAGGCTGAGGCATTAATCCAGCATACACTGATGAAATAACAAATCCAATGAAGACGAGAAAGGATTTTGATGAATTGTTGAACATCATTTTAAATGATATCAGATGTATTCGTACTATAATCCGAATTCATTTCAATATGCATTTTTATATTGCTTGAAAAGGGGAAAAAAGATTGTATTTCATAATGAAAAATTAAACAATTCTTTACAATTAATAGTTGAATCATAATCTAACTATTATTATGACTGGAGGAACAAAAAAAAATACATCTGCAGGAAAATGCGTGCAATGGTTGTCTGGGAGGATTTATTCAAGTAAAATGGGCCCTTTAGTTGAAATAACAAACGATTTACATTTTTTTATTGTGTCTATATTATTTTAATATTTCGAAACAGGACAGTCAAAGGAAATTTACATACAGAATGCCTTTGAATAATTTTAGCCTCAGTAAATGTTTTTGATAAAATATTTCTTTTTCCTTATTGAAATTTCCGAAAGGCAGTTTAATATTTAATAGTCGAAACTGAATAACTCAAAATAATTGAGAATTGAAGAACAATTTTTTTAAAAAACAGTACACATAGGATATGCACACTTTATGTGCATAGATATGATTCCTTTCCAAATTGGGATGCATGATGCACTACTTCTAAACTTTTATTATGCAAAAAATTATATTTTTTATTTATTATAAATTATATAAAATTTAATATTACAGTATTATTATTATTTATTAGAGAAAATTTATTTTTATTATTTATTATGTGCATATCTTTTAGAAGGAGAATCATTTATACGCTCAGTGTCAGTTTCATTTCAAACCAGCGTAGGCGGTTTCCTCGAAAATTTATCGCTTGCTCTTTAAAACTGTATTTGTACATTATTAATTACATGCCATTGCAGAAAATAATTACAAAACAGCAGTCTGTTAGAGAACGATTTTGGGTGATTTTTTTTTTGTGATAGATCACTGGGATGTGGGTCATAGATACTGAATAGATATATCAAACAATTTCATAGAAATATGCATATTTGGTGTACAGACTGTATGCTAAATTTCATTCTACTAATTCTGAATGTTTTTGTATTTTCGTGTCAAATAAACATAATACCAAAAATGCGTTTTACAAATTCATAGAAATTTGAAATGGAAAAATGCGTCAAAATCTAAAATGTTTTGATGATTAAATTAATTTCTCTTTGTATATTTCATATACAATAAGTAAAAGTGTGCTAACGATTCTTATTATTCATAAAACGGCTTTAGCACTAAAAAAGGGCTGAAAATATACATTTCATGCTTATATGTCATAAATATTATTTGTAAATTACTGTCAAAAATATACCTTACTGCAATGGAATACATCTTTGGTTTCAAATTCTAGGGTAATTAAAGAGCCTACGGATTAGGGAACAAGCTGACAAGCATTTCTATACGGGAATTTTTTGTTGTTGTGTTTCATATATTATGTGTTTCATATATTTTCTCACACTGTCTTATGAATTTCAAAAAAGATTATGGGTTTCGGTATATTTTAAAACATATGACGAAAATATATAAATAATTATAATTATCTTTCACTATATAAAATGTTTTGTTAATTTCTGCTGTGGCTGTTATAAGGAAACGTTTCGAAAAAACTCAGTTTGTTTTTGTAATAATATAAATTAAATGTTCTTAAGTCTTTTTCTTTTAAACATTGGTAGAACATGTATATATATATATATATATATATATATATATATATAATTATTATTATTAATAATAATTATTTATTACTATTATAGCTGTATATATAGAAAGAAAGAGTGTGCATTATGGATATTTATAAATGCCTATATTTTATAAAGTTAACAAAAAATTGAGCAAAATTGAATGTTGAATAATTTTTTTTCAAATAGAAAAAAAAATTTAAGCATGTTCGCAATAATTCAGGTCAGAACTTTACATAACATTTTTATTGCAAGGAAATTCCTTTACCGGTTCTGAAATAAAATATTATTTTGTTGGAATTTTTTATACTTCCTGCTGTCTATTTCTCCACTGCCCAATCCAAAGAAATTTTGAGCTTTCAAACTAAACTGCTTTTTGAATAAAAATAATTTGGAAGCATCTCAATTGCGTGACAATATATTCATTTCCTCTTATTTACCAACTGATATCGTAATATAATTGCTAAATAAAATGAAATCACGCTAGTGACTTAACAAGGACAATAATTACAGGAAGTATTTATATTTTCTATAAATGCATTACACAATTATTCATTATTTATAAAAATTTTGCTAACGAAAATATGCTCTATTTTATTTTTATGACTTTTAAATGAACAAAAGTAAAAGAAAAAAATGTCTAAAGTTTCCTAAACAATATAATCATGTATGGAAAAAATACTTCCTTCAATATGCCCATTTCTTTCATTTACTTTTTAATTAAATATTGTGAATGGTTTTGTCAAAAGTCATAATAAATGCAGACAGAAAAAAAAAAGTTTAAATATTTCACTGATTATTGAGTAACTCATTACGTCATTTTGGACTGCATTTTTTTTTTTTTTTCACAAAGGATTTCGATCTGAAAATTTGTAATATTCTTCTGGAAAAGATTGCACAAATATGCAGCTTAGTTCTAGATGTGATGACTCTGTAAGTAAGTAACTTCCTTTTTGCACTTATATGTTTTGATTTAACAATTTAAATAGATTGTAAACTCATCTTGAAGATTGTATATACTTTAGAGAAAGAATACATTTAAAATCTAAAAAAAGATGTGTAAATAGTAATTTGGGAAGTAAAATACTAAAGAGAATTATTGATTATTCTAATTTTATAAAGTGTTGATTATTCTAATTTTATAAAGTCAAACTTTTTACTGCGGAAATTATTTTTTTTTCTTATCCGTAAATTTTAAATCCCTTGAGAAATAATTGTTTAATTTCAGAGAAGTTTGATTAGATTAAATTCAATATATAAAAGTGCGAACTTCAATATATTTGTAATTCTTGGTTTTACTGGTACTTCAAATCACAATATTTGTAAAAAATTCGTAATATCCTAATATGTAAAAAATAATTATAAACACTTGTAAATAGATTTTATTAATTACTATCCGCCTTTTGCAAGAAGATGATTATCTGTGAATATTGGTTATGATTAATGTCAAATAAAAATCTTAAATAGAACTTGTTTTTTATTATTTACTCATATAAGTATATTTAAGCATCAAATTGTAACAGAAATAAAAGCCGAGTAAGTTTAACAGCTTGTCACCTGCTTCTGCTAATTCTGTTCAGGAACATTCTGGAAAGTCAGGAAGGAAGTCGAGTAGGAGGAGGAGTGTATGCCATCATAATTCCATTAAAAAATTAAGTGTCTAGGTAATGTATTTCAAATTGTATATCGCATTTTATGGTAATTTAATTTCAGTCTGAATTCCTTCCTGAGATTTCAACAACGGACGAAGATTACGCTATTAAAAATAGTTGATGAAACAGTGTAAATCGTTTGATTTCATTGCTTTCATTGCAACATTGTTATTGTTAATTATGCTGTTAAAGATTGCTCAAAAAATATTTTTAATAAAGTATTACGATTTTGAAACGGCAATCAAATATGATACATTTTTTTTAATTTGAAAATAATATAAAAATTAAATATGTGTTGTAATATTTTCATAAATTTTCAAACCTTATTTAATTTTTAATTTATGAAATTTATAATGAATTTTTTGTAAAAACTTCTTAAAAGTGCCCGTTTTTAATTTCTGATGTTATGCCGCACCGAATGTGGTAGCTGTAGATTTTATTATCGAACCTATACAGTGGCAATTTGCGTACATTCAAACACTTTCTTTTACATATATAGAATGCCGTATTATTTTATATTGTATATTATTAATTAAAATGTATAAATAAATCAATTTTAATGTTAAAATTCCTTCGTACCAAAACCAAAATCGTAAAACGAATTAAAATGATATTTTAAAACAATACGCCAAAGTCAATTACCTTCTTTCTTCGACTTCGGTATTCATATTTATTTAACAACTTAACTAAGCTTGAACAATTTAATTTGTTCATGCTTATTATTCATATTTTTGTTTTTTTCTCTAATAGTACTACGAAGGGTAATGCAAACAATATACAAAATTCTGTGAAATTAGTATTTTAATTCCGTGAAAAATTATGTAGAAAATTCATGAAAAAATTTTACTTTGTTTATTTTACTATAAATTACATTTTGAAATGCTACTAACTCATTTGAACTTTTTTATAGAAATTAAAATTTGCATTTCATTAATCTGTTTCACATCTGATATCATGCTTCTTTTTCTTTTCTAAAATATGAATCAATTAAGTATCCAGAAGTAAAAAATAAATAAAATACTATAAGTAATTTTTTTTTATTTATAATTTTTTTTAGAAACAGAATATTTTGCAAAAAACATGGAGTCATAGCATACGTATTCGCAAAATCAAATCTAATTATGATTTTTTAAATTATCATAAAATAAATATTCCACTGAAAATAAGACGAATAATTTAAAATATTTATTTCTAACAAATAACGGATGTTTTGAGTTATTTTCCTGAAATAAATATACATTAAATAAATTTTTAATATTATATATAACAAAATTCTTTCAACGTTTTAATACAAATATGTTGTATAAAATCTCATCATTTTTATTATGAACAATTTCAGAAGAAACCTGTTTCATTTTGACTCTTGTGTAAGCTATCTTTTAGGCTTTATGTAATGAGAAAAATATTTTGCATTTTACTCTTTGCGAAAATTTAATTGTGATGCAACTTGTGATATTATTTATTCATGTACTTCTAACCTAGTATTAAACATTTTTGTGAACATAGTCTGTATTCTAAAAGAACTATTACATTATACTTTCAATGGAATACTTTGAATACACAAAACTGTTATATTATACTTTGCACTGCTTAATTATTGCATTATATCGTTGTAAAAACTATGCGCATGTCCACAAAGGAGTTTCAAAGATCTTACAGGACAGACTTAAGATCAGACAAGATCTTATTCTGAGCTATCCTACTGAAATATGTGACAGCTTAGAACAAATAATTATTTTTAACTATTTCATTAGTTTAACTTAGATATGTTTACGACAAATATCGAAGCAACTCTAGAGCTATTTTACACCCAATTTTGTAACTTTAAACCGTACTCAGTTGATGGGAAAACACCACAGCCGACACCCTTCTCGGCGCTTCCGCACCACATAATTAATATATATATATATATATATATATATATATATATATATATGTATTCTACATCTGTTTTTCGTTTGTTTTTTGCTTAATTCCTTTAGGCATACATAAAGTTTTATATAATATTTTGACTTTTCCTACTTAACGGTTTTAAATAAAATAAAATAATTCTACTCTAATGCACTTAATGGGATCTCGTCAATTACAAGATCTCTCGCATTATTGAGATAAAGTTTCAAATTTTTATACTCTTTTTCTACATGAATAGTGGACTTGAAAGGATTCAAATCATTTTTCTATTCCATTTGCACTCTAACGCATATCTTAATTTTAAAATTTAGCATTAACTTATTCTCAGGAACCAATGATAAATTTCAAAAGAGATTCCGCAAAATGCCCTTTTCTATCTATGTTGTCACTTTTTTTTACATTAGATTTTGATATTACCAACAGGCGATTAAACTCATGTATTTGAAACATAAAAAGTATAAAGTAATGTGCTGTCTTTTATGTTTCTGTCTTAAGTGGAAAGATATTTAGGAGCCGTTAAATTTTATTAACTGGGAATTATTTTGCTAAATTTCATCAATCTAATGATTCATTGTGTCTAAAGTGTAAAATATGTTCATTCTTTTTAATCTATTTCATTCTGGCTTCAAGCAATAATCAATGTCACGGCACAATCATTCGCAATTCTGCTCTCTAAAATTAGTTGGAAATATGAAGAAAGAAAAAGGCATTTGAACCTTTTACTAACATAAATTTTGTGATGAGCTGTGTGAAGCCTTGAGTTACTGAAATAAGATATTTTCGCTAAATTTTGTAATGACACCCCTTGTAAATAATAAAAAAAATTGAATGAAAATTAATTGCAAAAACATAAACTATGTTTCTGTAGTAATTATTTTTTTTAGATTTTATGAGATTTTGATTAATTATCAGTTTTTCTTCGACTCTTTAAAATTATATGCATTTAATTATAAATTCTATTTATTACAAACGGTAACTTGAAGTGAAAAAAGCTGGACTATTAAAATTTTGCATGCTATGTTAAGAGCTAATTAGGTGACAGCTCAGCTTAATTATTGCCAAATACTTAAAAACATATGCTAAAACTCTGCCTACATATATATTTACATTAATATGGACACGATTACTTAAGAACGTAATCTGCCAAATAATGATATAAAATATATGGTTTCATAAATTAAAATTTATTCCTTTAGAATGTTGATTGGCCATTGATATATCTATTCGTGAATGATCGCACAAATATTCAAAATCATTATGAATTATTTAAAAAGCATTTAATGTATGATGTTCGTATTATTTAATAAATACTATAGATACTTATGTTTCAAAATTTAAATTCAGCTTATCGATAAAATATATAAAAATTATAAAATAATATAAAAAGATATAAAATGCATTCACAATTCCATTCATCAATTGAAATGTGACATCCCAGGTAGCACAGCTCATTGTAATATATTGTATAATATTATGCAACAATATTATTCAACATTGAGAATATTGTTTCCTTTTATATATCACAATTCAATATAAATATTTTTTCATATTATTATTTCACAATATTTCCAATAATTTATCATCAGACAGGATGTAGAAAAACGAGTAACGAGATTCACTTGAGACGTCTTTCTTTTATGAATAGAAACAATTAAATAGACAACTTTTTCTCAAGAAAAATTGTTTTAAATTTTTAATTTTTTTTTAAATTTTTAATAAACAAGATCATTTTTAAAAATAAACATTTTAAAATAAACTTTAAATATAATTAATTGCTTCTTAATTATGAGTCGTTTATTTTATTTTTATTTTATACTCATAACTACAAAATGAGTCTGAAAAGATTGTATGCACAATTTTAAAATTTTTTAAAGTATTTAATGTTGTTAAAATTTGAATAATTATTAACTTTTAGAAAAGGTTAAGAGAAATTTAATCGCGATGCAAATCAAAACTTTTCAAGTTATATTTCAAAAGTAGATTCTTTCATGTATATCAGCATTTCTGTAATATATTTCAAACATTCATATATTACATTTCAAACACGCATATAACATATTTAATCATTTTTTTATATATTCCATTTCACTTTTCCTCCGATGACAAGGCTAATAAGCATTTGTAGTTTCTAAATTTATAAAAGAAACAATGATAATTTACTTTTTTTTCATTTAAGTTACAAGGCGTATTGCAAACAAGAGATATTCTAAACAGTAGATTAAATTGAATTTGGAACTAACAATGAATAAATAAGAACTAATAAATCAATGAATCATATGAACCAAATTCAGCACCATTTCGATTAATTTTAAAAGTTTCAATCAGTTCGCACTTATCACCTTAATGAGGAATTTTTTGATAAATTATAAATAAAATCTCTACCAACAGTATCTTAAAATAGATTTTTCTGATTCAAGTATCTCACATGCATGTTTGTTTAATAAGAAAACACAATATATCAATTTCAATGATAAAATGTGTTTTATATTAAATTATATTACCAGTCTAATTCCTAGCTGAATGTTACTTTGATTCTAAATCATGGCTTAAGAAAGAGAATGAACCTGTATTTCACAACCAAAATTTCTATTAAATAAAAAAAGCTTCTGTAATTCTAACTAAATCTGTAACACTATCACTTGTGATTCAATTACAGTTCAAGCCTTAATATGGTGATAAGTAATATAATCGTCCACTTTCATGTATATCGCTGGTTACAGTTTAAAAATATCGCTGCCATTTAATTTGAATTATTTTCTGATACGCAAATCGTAATTTATATTTAAATTTCTGGCAACTCTGAGAAGTTTTTTCTTTATATTTAGAGTGACAGATTTATTGCGTGCGAAAAGAATAGTGCAAAAATATATAAATAAAATAATGTTTTTGCTGATTCATTGCATTTTCCCTTCAGAGACCAAAGCGAAGGTTATTTGTACCATTTTCTTTCAGCACTCTTTTTTAATTTTGAGTTTGGCATTGAATTATTTACTTTTAACGAATAAAGATTTATTTAATCCGATTTTAATCCTTAGATTAAATATAAAAAGACTAAACCAACTCTACAATTATGCAACATATAATCGAAAGATTGGATATTCGATACGATTTTTAATAAAAGTCTTTTCAAAAACTCAAAAAAAATTTCATAAAACAAAAATATATTCTGAATGCATAGTGTTTGGATTCAAAAATTAAAACTGAATAACTTTTCGTCACCTGAAAATGTTTAAATTCTCGAATAAAACAATTATTACCTATAACAACAAAAATAAATTATTATCTGTAACAAAAACTGAAAATGAATTATGATTTTGCCGCACTTATAATTCATTAACAATTGTCATGCTATAAATAACCAAAGAATTTTGTTAAAGAATCCCTCAAAACTTGAAGATTGCATATCTATCTACAATTCCATGGAATTTTAAACAAACCACAATCTTGTAACAATGACTATATTTAAGCTATTAAACTTACTATACTTGAATAAACTTATCATTATGGAAACGTAGATGCTGGTTTGGGGTTTAAAGTGTGCCTGCACTTCAAGCATAACAATTTTCAGAATATAAATCCGTTATCTGTAATTCATCGTTATGCGGAAAGAATTTTCACATGGATACATTCAAGTAACCATTTGTAAGTATCCATACACTTTTATAAATAAAGAAAACACTGAGATATTTTCTGCTTATGTGCATTATGAAATTATTTTTATCTTTTATTCTTAAATGCATACTTATAAAATTTTCACGCAAGGAAAATAATAAGAATTGTGAATATTTTAAAACTTTTTTCGATGACAAAGCAAATTTAAATATTATAACTTTCAAATATTCATTGTTTTGATTAATTAGTAATTCATATTTTTGATTAATTAATAATATCAATCGCATAAAAATTAATTTTTATTCGGTGATTAATATTAATTAATAGTTTAAATCATCATTCTATATTTTAAGCATTAGCACTTCATAATTTCTTTTTATATCTCTTGCAGGGACGCAGTGGCCTGACGGTAAGGTCTCGGCATATGAGGCGTTTCCACCAAAGAATCGTTCTGAAAGAGGGCTTGTTGCACGTTAAATCAGTCAGGGCCACATGTTATAGGCGTGGTGTAGTGTGGAGAGGAGTGTATCAGATCAGCTGTGGCCCTCGTCATCTGACAACGGTTCAAGATTACAAGATCCGTCCCAAAATATCTGTAGTGTTACTTTACAAAGGGACGTTAATGTAACTAAACTGAACTTTATATATTTTGTAGGATGTAAGTTTTAATAAAATATTTTCCCAAAGCAACAACATGACAAGTTCAAATCAATTAATTAAATTTAATATGTAAAAGTTCATAAGAAAGGGTTATAACTATTTTTTTTAAAATCAGACTCGTGAATTATTTAAAAAATAAAATATAATTAATTCTCAAAAGGAAGCATTTAGATATTAACAAAGGATAATTATTTAGTTGTTTTTTTAGATAATGTTTTGAGTTAACATTATATGACATGTCAAGACACAGCATAAATTTTATGATGATCTGTATGCAGTTTTTGAGTTACCGAAATAAGCCATCTTATTAAATTTTATTATTCCACTGCCTATAAATAAGATACACAAAATAAAATTAGTTGTGGAAATATTATAACATATATAAGTGATATAACAAATAAGATAACATAAAATAAGCTTGTATTTTCCATATAAAAGTATCAAAAATGTCACTTTTTTTCTTAGAATGACAAAATAAAAACATTTCTTTCCTTAAATTTGAATGAAAGAAAAGATGAAATAATTCTTAGTATTTTTAATTTTATTTCTTCCACTGTAATTTTTATTGAGATTATTTTGTATTTAACATTACTTTTGCTTAAAATTTTTATTAATTCGAAAATTTCATTGCTTAACAAAGATTCCGTTAATATTTCCTAATCAGCTTACATTTATTCTGCATCTCAAAACAGACACTATTTTATATTTCATATCTTAGCCAGAAGCAGTAGAAATAAATATCAAAAACAAATCATTAAAAATTATTAAAACAAATCAAAAACAACAATTCTTAAGTCATTTCTTAAAATAATTTTGAGAAATCTGATGGCATCACTCTGGCGCATAAAGAGGAAAATTAAATACAGCATTTTATTAAATGAAGCTTTGAACTCATTCAAAGTTAATGGCATCGAAAATTAGCTGTCAAAAACAATGCCGGAATTTGTGAAATACGAAATGCGGGTGAATTTAAAACGTGCTTCGCAATAATTAAACCGTCCTGTCAAACTTAAGGCATTGGTTTTCGATATCGAAGCAAGGACAGATCTCAAACTGCGAAACTCTTAACTGTATTGATTGTTCCCAGAATACAGTTGAAGGGAACGAATTCTTATTGGGGAGTTCTTTATTTTTTCGAACTTGCAGGTGGTTTAGTTTACTGAAGGAGCAATTGTTTGACGATAGGAGGGGTAGAGATCACTGTTTCCAATAACACACGAAGAAAATATATTGCATTCCATTCGGGACAGTGGAATAGACTAGAATACGAAGTGAGAAGAATTTAGTTACTTCAGGGAAGGCCGTGTTTTATTAAAAAGACAAGATTTGAAAACAAATACCAGCGACGTAAATATCGCGTCAGAATCTAGTATTGGTGCACTTTGATTATTTCTCAGGTTGTTTGAGAATTGAAGCACTCATTTTGAAACTGTTTTAACAAAAAAAAAATTAATACAATGAAGTTTAAAAAGTTTTAACAAATTAAAGTTACAGGATAACTTTGCAAAGATTTGTAATGCGTTCATATTAGAAAGAAACTTTAATTTAAATAAAGTATGCGCAATTATTTTATTGAACAAACTGTGCAATATTTCACCAGTATAATAAGTCTGTGCTTCAAAATGAAGGCTTTTTTCTGTTGTGTAAAAATTGAATTTACTATAATAAATATTAGTGGTTAAATTAAGGCCACCCAGAATTTTTAGCAATAGATTTTTTTAAATTTCTATATACGAACTGTTTTATATGCATCAATGATTTAACTACGCAAAGCACATTTTTCAGTTTCTGATCAACCTAATATCATTTGATCCAAGCTACATTCATTATCCGAAGATTCATGAATGTTGCAAAATAGCATTTTCTGATGGTCAAAGAGACCTGGTACATTTAGGTTATAAATAATCTTTCTTGTATTTATAGGGATGAGTTATATTCGAAGAATAGTTTCAATGGTTGCTTTTTGGTATGTTTAATCTCTCCTATGTCATGATGCGATTCATCTACTTAATTCATATTTAAGAATGATAGGTGGCTTTCGTGGATTTTCAGTATTTGGATTGTGATGAGTTTAGTCTCATTTGATTTAACATATCTATCTAAATCCATTAATCAAAGATCCACGATAAAGATGAAATTTGGCCTATTCTGTAGATCAAAATGACCTGGTGCGAATAAATAAAGTTAATTAATATAAAAGAAGGTTAAGTTTCTTTTGTTGATTTGCAGTGTTTGGTTTTCGATGAGTTTAATCTAATTTGATTTAGCATATCAAGCTAAATCCATTAATCGAAGAATTCATTATAAATTTGAAATAAGATCTACTTCGTAGGTCAAACGATTTGGTGCGCCTAGGTTGCAATTTCATTGATTTCATATTTATAGGGATGGGTTACCTTTGCTGAAGATTTTCAGTAATGGACTTATGATGGATTTAATCTTAATTCATCCATTATAATTATCTAAGTCAAAAATTCTTAATAACATTTGAAGTATAATATTTATATTGGTACATGTAACCTTATAAAGTCAGATAACATGTTCACTTACTATCACTCATTTCACCAATATTACTAAGAACAAAAACCCAGGGCAACGTCTAACCGCTAGCTTGTTGGAAATATTTCCAAAAACGATTGATTAATGGTTCTTAAGACACTTGTAGAGAAGGGAATTTCAAACCTATTTAGCTCGATTTATGTTCCTCAACTGTACAAACACCTTAACAAACAAAGCCGCTGATGGCCATAGTGCAGGTGATATTTTTCTTTTTGGCTATTGTAGCACGGAAGTCATAATGAGTCAATTCAATGCTTCTAATGAAAGACAATAATAAGCAGTCTCATATATAATCTGAAGTAACTCGAATTCTCATTTTCCATGATATTAAAATAAAATGGAAAATATGAAGTTCATTTATAATCATTACAAAGATATTTTACCACGAATAGTTTTATATTATAAAATCCACATATATGGCTCTGATAAATTCAATAAGTAATGCAAGCTAAATCCTGAGTAAATAGCATCCTATTTAAATCTTTATAAATTTATCAGTTTATTTTAATTATATTTAATTATCAAATTAAAGTACATCAGTTTGCTTCAATTATATTTATCAACTGAAAGGAAGTTTACGAATGACTTATTTAATTTTGACCTACAGTTAAATATAAATGATAGCCCTTGATTTGTCAACTAATATATAAATTTCCTCCCCCTCCCAGAAGAAAGATGCTTTAATCACAACGTTGAACTTGGCCTCCACCAGGCTCACTTAATTGTGATTTCGTTTAAAATCAGATTTCAAATCTGCCCTTCCCCCTTATTCCGTAACCGCAGACTCTCTAAATGTTGCTAGAAAATTATTCTTTCTTATTTAATTTTTCAAGAAACAATTTATTATTAAAATAAATGTTTCAAAATATAACTACATTCCGTTCACTAGAAAATTAAAGGTTTCCAAACTCTCTTCAAAAATGTGTTATAAATAATGTATCCTTAGAAGCTCAACATGTATAAATTTTGTGGTAACATTTTCGTAAGCGTTAACATTTTTTTTAAAAAATGATTGTTCAATTATCAATTAGAAATACAACTAAAACAATTATTGAAATTTGCCAAGTGTTTTCTTTATTTAATCAATAGTTAAGCAATTTATTTAAATTTATGTTAAACAAAAAATATTTATTCTATCAGTCAAAACACTTTTCAATCATCTAACCTTCTTCAAAAGCTGTACAAAACTATACCAAATGAAAAAATAACAAATATCTTTCCTCCAATATCAATCTAAACGTCGAAGTAGAAAATAATTTCTGGAAAATTTTACGCAAAATTTTATATTATTTCCTGTTTTTCTGTATGGGAATAGTTCATAAAATGAGCTAATTTTTCACAACCAGTTAATAAATTATAAACAAAGCTTTTTTATATTTTAATGATTATTTCAAAAGTTTAAATGGAAAAAAATCACATAATAATTCCGAATTTACAAATGACTGAATGCAATAGTTTAGAAATTTAAAGCTTGAAAACACAATTGAAAGAGAAAATAAATAAATATTCGATATCAAATGCTTCTTATTAATTTTTAATAGAAATTGTGGATTTTGAAACAAATTTTTTTACCATAAGTTTGCTCACATGATTTTATTATTCTTTGATCTAGATTCAAGTAAACTTGTTCGTGAGCGAGAAGAATTAACTTGCACGAGACTTTCTCTCTCTCTTCCTTTTAATGTAATCCTTTCAAAGTTTTGAAGAGTTTTACTAGAGTGTATTTTGGAGAATTAAATTTCTTCTTTACACGCAAAGCATCTGAACGAAGTAAAGAATTCCTTTTGATTCCATTTGAAGTTGAACATACGTTCTTATAAATCCAGATGTCAAGATCCTTTCTGGTTTTCCTTTTATCCAAATTTATAGTATACATTTTCGGAAAATATATCAATAGTTAATAACACAACTAATTTTTAAACTAAAAAGAAAATAATATAGTAATATTAATTTATAAGTCATTACTTTAAATATTATGGAATTTTAAAATAATTTTTTCAAGCTATTCACCAGAGGGCACCACAAAGAATGAACCAATATTTAATTAAATCAATCGATTAATTAACTGATAGTAAGTTTTTAAAATCACTATTTATACTATTACTATTATTTATATTGATTAGAAAAACTTTAATGGCTTCAAAACGGGGGATTTTTTTCATTGCTAACTATGATAATTATCCATTCATATTATTGATAACACCAGAAGCTAATTTATTATAAATACAGTATTTTAAATTATAAAAAGCAGTTATAAACAGGATTTACTTCATATGTAGTTATATATTAATAGAAAGAGATAGCACAAACAATAACTTCAGTAAGTGATTGCATAATTTTTGCATTTTACTATTTAATGCATTTATCAAAAATAATTTCATAATAAGAACCAAAGGAATTTCAAAAGAGTGAGTTAATGAGTGAATTTTGTGTATTGATCTTCCAACAAAATATCTTCTGAAGGGATAGGATGAAAAGTCAAGAACTGTGAGTTTTATTGTAATTAATTCAGGAAGACTTTTCTTATTTTAATAAATAAATGTTTATTAAAACTGAAAAAGTAAACAGTTCCTGCTTTTTAATTCCTGCTACTGTTATTTGATTTCTTTGCATTTGCTTATGAAAAGTCTCATTCTAAATCTATTGTTGAAAGTCAAGCTTATAAAATAGATTCAAAATCTTTAAGAAAGCTATTTTATGAAATTCATTTTTCACTTGAGGCATTAATGAATAACACCCAATGATACGATTCATGGTACCATATAATATTAAACGAATCCTGTTCATTTGTAAAATGTTAATCTCTAGGCTAAATATATTCCTTTTTAAGATTTATTCAAATAAGAATTCTCCCATCAAATATCTTCCAGCTTTTATGAGAATATTTCAAATCTGTCTGCTGACTTCAAAGAATGTTCAACTTTAAGATAGGGAGGAATATTACCTTTAACTTATTTAAAATTCTGTGTACAATGAAATCCCCAAATGCATACTACAAGTTTAATGCATTTCAAATAGAGTTACTATCATCGTCTCTTCCTTCCATCACCGGTTCAATGATTAAGGAAAACTTTGGAAGAGATAATCATAAAAGAGAAGAGGTTCTCTCTGTTCACAATGAGTTAAATTTTCAGTGGATGCCATCATTATAAAATCATGGAGGAAAGATTTTCTAGTCTCACAATGAAATAAATCTTCAATGGAGACTATCGTGATATTATTTTAATAAAAATATAAAAAATATATTCATGCTTAAAGATTATAGTTTTACAGAAACAGCACTTTGAATATAGTTGCTTAAATAAACATTTAAACGCACTAATGCACCATCAACTTTTGTAAATTGTGGACTAATATTTGAGTAGCAGTAACATTTAGGTTTGTAACTGTATATGGATTTTAAAGATTCAACGGCAAGGGAAACATGATCTATCTCTATTCCTTTTCCAGGGGGAGAGTTTTATGGTTTTGAGGTGAAAGCTTATAAGACAGTTAACAGCTACGCTACACGAGCAATTGCTTTTGTATTGTGGTCATGTTACTGGGCTGCGAACCAAAAGGTCCCAGCTTCTATTCTCACTCAGCCCAATCCGCCACGGTTTATATATGTATATGGATATATATATATATATATAGAGAGAGAGAGAGATTCGCGTGTAGATAAAATTGGCTAAACAGACTTGTAAGCTAAGATAAAATAAAAAGCACAGCTCTCTTGACTTAATTTGTGACTTTATGTCAAGAAGTACTCAATCACATAACTGTAAATAAACGGTAGAAAATTTTCTAGAACATTCTGGAGACGAGATATAGTTATAACTAACAATGATAATTGCAATTAATAATCACAATAAACAAAATGATAGATAACAACATAAAAACGATTGTTTGCGCATTTCGACTCCAGCCGGATTTGAATCGAAGATTTGCAGCTTCTTCCTAAGCCATAGAAATTTAGCTTGCTAGTGACCTGACTGTTCTTAATTCCAAACACTAAGGAGAACTTCAGTATTTTGATGATGGTGTTTTAGCTATTTTGTTGAAAAATACTTAGTGAATCTGAAAATAAGAAACAAATTTTGTATTTGAAATGTAACTTATATACAGCCTTAACCGTTCTCAATAAAATTTATATAAATTAATAATATAATCGTCCAAAGCTTCAATCTAGAGCTTTTTATGAACTTTCTTATTTTAAACTTCTTTGAATCTAAAAGGAAGTTTCTGCGATTTATTCTATTTATGCATATATTATGCAAGGAGAAACGGTAACTCAAAAATGATATTAATTATAGAATGCACTTTTCTAATTTGCGCTTTCTTCTAACATCAACAGAAATATACAATTTTAGACTAAATGTCTAAATATCTTCACGCAGGAGATCAGAAAATTCACTGACAGCAATGCATAAGATATAATGAATTTGATGTATTCTATTCCAACAATTATACGCATATTTATGAAATTCTCTATCCATTTAGCGAATGTGAAAAAGCATCTCACTCGTCTTCATTATAGAGCAAAACCAGGTAAAAGACAAATTAGCATAATTTGTTTGTATCTTAAGAGGAGCAATCCTTTGTTTTTAATAAACGTGTCGAATTAGAAAAAAAATTACGATTTTTAATCTTCTAACTTATGCCAAATTATAAAAATCCATCAAATTTAGCAATAGTTATAAAAGAATTCAAGCGTACAATTTTGTAAATGACTAAAAATTCGAGTTTAAAGTGCAAAGGAGCATAATTTAATAGGATTTATCTAATATTCAAGTTTGAACCTAATATAAATAGCAATATATTTGGCGAATATTAATTATTCCTTAAATTTAAAAAGTGAAATATCGTAACAATTGTTATTTTACTAATCCATTATATCCATATTATTGATTAGCAAATATAAATCTAAAAGGTAACATTAATTAAAATAAAAAAAATCTACAATATAAGTAGCACATTTTTAAAACCAATAAATTTGTTTAAAATCTTGTTAAAATAAAAAATATATCATTTTCTTCCTAGTCTGTGAGCTTATGATATGCAAAGCTGCTGACAACTTTCTCATTCTATTAAGTTGTTTTTAATATGGAATAAAATAGAAGACACATATAACAAAATCGAACTGTTTGTAAAACACAATTGTTCTCGCTCTGTTTGTGTAGTACAAGTAGTTCATTCATACAAAGTTTTATTAAAATATACTCTAGAACTAAAATCGAAAAATACTGAAAAATTGATTACAGACGAAAGTACTATCTAATTTGTTGGAATACACTTTAACAAAAATTTTGAACATGAATTGCAATAAAGAATCATTAGCATGAGAGACAATAATTATTACCACTTTGATTAACAAATAAATGTTATATTTTACAAGGAAAAAATATTCCTTCTTATCTAAATTGTTGAATAATAAAAATTTTGAAGTCATGCGAATTTCACTTTTTCTTTAGAATTAATCCTTATTTGCTTCTGAAGAAATATTAAACGCAAATAAAATTATTTTTATAAAATATACTAATATACTGTTTTTAAATGTGAAACCTCATAACGCTAAACGATATCAAAATCATTTTCTTATTGATGATCTTACTATAACTATTTATGTAGTATGTAAAAAATAAACATTAGAAGAAATTAACTATGAATTTTAAAAGTTCTTAAATTAGATAGTTAATTAGAAGTTAGCATTTAAAGACTAAAATAAAGAGAGTTGTATTTCTTAGTTAATGGTTTTCTTTTTAAAAGTATGAAAAGTTTTCTTGTTGCACTTATTAAGAAAGTTACTCCTAATTAGTAGAAGATTAACTCTCATAATTCAACAAATGCTTATAGCAATATAAATGTCGAAGTTTATTTTTACTCAGAAACAAAAATACTTTCTCTTTCAGAAAACTATATAGAATAAAATACAATAAAAAAGTTCATTTTATGTTTAAAAAAATCCAATTAGTCTTTGACATTTATGCCAAAGGAATTACATTTTAAGAAAGCATTCTGAAGAAACATATTCTGGAAATTTGGATTAAACATAAATTTATTTTTTCTGGTTTGGAAATTCTGGGCACAGATCGATTTTTTATTTATTTATTTATTTTTGAAAATAAGAAAATTATTTCTAGAAAAATTTCCATAATTGTTCCAAAGGAATTTCCGAATTTAAACGAAATTTTGAAACAAAAAAATAATAAAAGCTTATTCTTTTTATTTTTAACTAACTAGTCTTAAGCTGATATATTGTTATTGCTCAGATGGTAAAAGAACTTTGTCTTTTAGTTTAGTTATATTAATATCATGTTTTAAAACAAGATTTGGGACGGACGTCGTAATTTTGAGCCACTGTCAGATGACGTGGACATCGCCTGAGCTGGCATCCCCTCTCCAAACTTCCACACCACTCCAGTGAGAAAAAGTTATGCCCCGTCGGATTTAATGTACCCCAGATTCGTTTAAACGAAATTGTTCCTCATTCTTTCAGAAACAAATTATAAACAAAAAATTATATTCGGTTTGAACATTTCTCATCACTTTCAAAAAATTATATATCTACAGATCATTGTACTTCAATTTTAGAACTAGTAATACACAGCACTAAATTACGATAATATTTTATTATTTAAAAAAAATTTAAGCACAATTGATCAGAGAACGGTTTAGTGTGTTTTATACCATCTAATTCTCAGTGTGTTTTTCTGTTTAACTGCGTTTTGATAATTTGAGATTTTAAAGTTTTTCTTTTAGCATAAACAACTTATTCCATAGAAAAAAACGATAAATATAATTAAAATAAGATATTTTAATGATTTTCTGTCTGAATTTTATATATACATTTCAGAAAATCAGATTTAATACTCTGAAATATGTCAGACACACACATATATATAAACATCCTCTGTTTGAACACTTGATTTGATAAATTTGTCCCAAAATTTCACTATAAATACTTTTTTATATTAGTTTGAATAAGATGGATTTTTACTATCAAAAATCAAGACAACTAAAAAATAAAAATAGTTACATATAAACTATGTTACAAGTTAACAGAAATTAATTAAAGCCATGCTTTACAAAATCAATAATTAATTAACTTTCCAAGGCACAAAAGCTTTCTGCTAAATTGAAATTCTTTGATACATTCATAAAATGAAGAAATCAAGTTATCGCTTTATTGAAAATCAGAAAATCTATAAATTTTTCTTAAAGAATGAAGGAAATATAATGACGAAGTAATCGATATTACTATAAATAAATTGAAAATCATTTAAATTTAATTGCTTTCTTGTCGAGCTTTCAGTTTATGGTTGTCATCAATCATTTTAAAACACTTTGCAAAATATAAAATATTTATTTCTCAAAAAAAAAAGATTTAGTCTACTAAAGTTAAATTAACATAAAATCCAGCTTTTGAAATCATATGCGAGATGATTTTATATACCTTACATACATTTCTGTAGAACAATTAAATTAACTGATTTGTTCACAATGTTTCCATTATTTCCTCAAAGCTAGCATTTATCACTTTAGGAAGCTGAATAGTTGTTGTCGGCCTTTAAAATTATATATCTTATTAAATATGATGTTTTATCTAACATTTGTGTGTATCCAACATGAACATGTTTATGTTAGTGTAAATATGAAAAATGAAAAAAAAAAATGTTTGGCATTTAAAGGGGTGTTTTTTATGACAGCGAGAACAATATCTATTTTCAGGTAGCGAAAAAAGATATGCTCAGCTTGTGGATAACTTGTTGCAAAAGAAGAAAGAATGCATAAATTGTTTTTGAAAACTCCGTCTGATTTGAAATTAAGGTAAACAAATTTCACATTTTAAAACTATAATACTCCAGGAGGTCATCCAGTATTGATGGCGGAAAATCCATATTCTCAAATAATCAATATATCAAAAATAATCAGTATATCATAATTCTTGAAAGAGAAAAGATTTAAAGTATTGAATTATATCATTTTATGATCATATAACTCTATTTCAGGGTTCACCTTCATTTCTGGTTAAGGTATAAATTAAAATAAAACTTAAACTAGATTCTATAGCAATTAAAGTTGACTGATGAAATGTAACAAAAAAATTCATTTACAAGCTAGATGATAATGGACTACCATATATGAATAAACATTACAATGCCATTACAATAAAGTTGAGAGCAATTCATCAGAGGATTATTCGAATGAACTTTTCTTAAATACCCCAAATGCCAAGGTTTATTGCTTTTGGGGTTGGGAAAGCATTATCAATACAGATTCTTTGCAATCGAACAATTTATTTAGTAAAATATAACATTTAATATGATAATTGGAATCATTCATCAAATGCACTGAAAATTGGAGAATCATAAATGAGTGGCGATTTTTCCCCAGGTTTATCATAGACTTTACATATTTTTAACGTCCCAAAAGAAGTTAAAATAAGGAAAAAAAAAGATGTTCGATGGAGAGCATTTATAGGTACAAACCGGGAGATTAAATAATAGTGGAATAATGAAACTTTTTGAATGATTACAGATCTTTATAGAGTCAAATTAAACATCATTAATGACATATTTTCGATATTAATATAAAAAATTAAATTCCTAATAAAATAGGAGAAAAATTTATTACTGAAATAAATATTACTGAATCAGCATTTAAATCGAATTTGTTCCATAAGAGGATATTTTTGAAACGTTTCTTCAGTATTCAAATAAAAAGGAGGTGAATATAAGAGATAAATGAATAGTTGTTGTGAACCCTTAAGTAAATGTGCATAATTCTTTTCTAAATATATAAGGTTGCTGACAAATATTTCTTATATTTTTTTTACAGATGACAAAAGAAACATAAATGATAGATGAAAAGATGGCGCTTTATATGGTTGAGAAAACTGCTATAAAAATAGTTCTAACCTCTTTACTGATTAGTTGCCTCTTATCTCTTCCAAAATTGAAAATATTTTCTGTTACTGTTTAATTCTTAAATAGGTCCATCTACTTCCTAATGCACCATGTCTCTGGAACTGCATGAGAATCCAACTAATTCAACTTGATACTAAAGATGTTAGAAATAATAGCACTTCCAAACTGTAAGAGGATCCCATGGACTACAGTGCATTAATGTTGAACTGTAGATATTCGAAGTTGTTTTTTATGGTCAGATTTGATTTATCTGAAGATTTAAAACTTGGTGAGGTGCGTAATATAAACTGTTTTAAGTAGAAAGTATAGCTGAGGAATGAAAATTAATTGCATATTTTTCTCTGAAAGGAGGAGGGTATTTTGAGAATTGGTGTTTAATAACTATTGCAAATCAATACTCAGGTAAAATTTTCCGATTATACTACTACTTAGTGGTTCCTTTTTGGACATTTTTAGAAAAGAGAAATTATACTTGAATCTCTCTCTCTCTGATGCACTAGTTCTGTGTGAACAGTTTTACTTATTGTTACAAATGAATTCTAAACTGGTCTATAGAACATGTATTTAATGTTTCACAACTTACATTATTAGAAATTCATATCACATTAATATTGCTGAAAAAATTTCATACCTTTTAGAAATATATTATCAACTGGAGAATTACAATAACAAACAAAATGGACGTTCAGATAGAAGACAAGAAACCAATGCGGTTGTTATCTAACCTGGACATTAATAGAGGATATTTATCAAGGTCATACCGATATCATCAAATAATATTTCAATAAAATTTGATTTCCCAATTTTTTGCCCAGATTGTTTATTTTACACATCTTATTAACACAGTACATATCTATCTGCAGAATGTGATACGCTTATGAACATCGATAATCATGTGCAGACAATCGGCGAATTAATATTTTTGAACCTTACTATGTTGCTTAATTCTTTCTTTTTTCATTCCAAAAATTTCAAATAAATTTCCATTAAAATGCCGTCTATTGGACTGTAGACCAATCACCTATTTCTTTAAACCTTAATATTGTAAATTTTGATTTTATAACAACATATCTTTATACAAAAATTAAAAGTAATAATGACATGTATTTTTATAACATTTATATTTTTAACTGGAAAGAAATAAAACCATTTATTATGTGTGCATCTCAGTATAAATTTGTTAAAACAGTCAATCACTTTTTGTTTGCTGTTTAATAATGGTAATATATTAAAATACTATGAATAGACTTTATGGTATTAATACATGATTTTACGGTCATGTTTTTGGCTGTAATAAACACATTAAATATCTTGATGCTAGTATTTCTAAATTGTAATGCATTTCGATATCATATTGAAATTTTACAGTGCATTTCACCAAAAAGTTTTAAACATTCAAACTTACTTTTGAAACATTACATTTACTAAAAGAAGACTGTATATTAATCGAATATCAATTCTATTTCTTGAATATCAAACAAAACTTTATACATTAACCTTCTAACGTTCAAACGTTTTACTCAAAATTTCTACATCTGAATGCATTATGAATTCATATTAGAATGCTTGAACAAAGTCATTAACTATAATACATTCTCCGTTGTCCATATTAAAGTACCATCAACTCAGTATTACTTTAAAGATACATTCGAATATCTCTAAATGTTCAGCTTTTAAGAATCGATTCATCGATCAAGTTAGAATAGCCAGCTGAATACGTGATGACTCGAAAATAGTTCATTCATTCATTTTTAATCATTTGGGCAAGATTTTCTATAAAGTTGCCTTAAAATAACTTTGACTATTTGAAAGTATTGTTTGCTAAAAATAGTTATCAGAAGGTACCCAAATTTCATATGTAGAGGCATGACGCCAATGGGAGATGAATTTGAAAAAATATTCTAAAAGCTGTTGTTGCAATACCTTTTCCTTTTGGAAGATTGGCAAGATAAATTTAATGCGCATGGGTCAAAACTCCCTAATGCTGATTAATAAAATAATATTTTCTGTGACTTTCAAACTGTGTAACATTCATTTTTATATGGGCATATTTATCTTTTAAAAATTAATAAATTTTGTGTAATCCATTTCCAGTACTTTCATTCTAGGAATTCGCTTTGAGGGTATCAAAATCTCTCACATTTATTTTTATTTTAATTATTTCTTTACATCATTACGATAATTTTTTTTTCATGCCTACTACAGTATGTATATGAAATTTAATAACATTCCTTTCATTAGTTTCAGTTAAAAATGCCTCCAAACAGGAATTATCTTAAAGTTAACCCTGCGTTTTTGATGCTTATTAGTAGGATGAAAAGTATATAAAACTTTTTATAATTATTTTAAAGCTTGTTTTAACATATATGATTTGGAAAAATTTATTATTTAAGCTATTTTATTTCTGAAACTTAAAAGTTTTAATTACGGAGGCATAAACGTTTCGATAAAATACAGAGTTTAGATTCATCATAAATAGTGAAAAAAGAACTAGAGATCAGAATGAACTTGTAAAAGAAAGTTAATTAATTATCTTCTTCAAACAATACATATAATATTTGAACAAATCACATTTTTATGATAAGAAAAGCTATTTTAAACACAAATATAAAATGTAAAGGTTTTTATTACATCAGACTCTCTTATTGTTGACAGTTTTCATTACATCATATGTAGACTTAGTTTCATAAAGATAAAATTATTATTACATCATTGATTATTATTTTAATTATACTTTGTGAATTCATAGTACTAAAACTTTTAGGTAATAATCTTACTCTTATATATGCAACTTATCTAATAAACGAAAGATATATACTTTATTTAATTTTAAAAATATGGCTTCTGTCAAGCAATATTTTTCATTAAAATTTAATTCATAATTAAGGAACATATAAAATAACAAAGAACAGCTACTCATTAAAAACAAAGAGTATGTCAAAATAATTAAAACTCAATAAATTTTCATTATTTAAACTTAACTCTCGGTTTTACATCCATTTGTGAATTGTCAGTATAAAGGCTATTGTTATTTATATAAATAGTTTGAGCAGGATTCCCATTGTTTACAAAAGAAAAAAGGAAATGATGACTCAAAAGCAAATATCTTCAATGAAGAATGAATCATCTTATACCGAAATTATTTTAATGTTTCTTCAGTTCAATGACCTTAGCTCATTGATCTTTATTGCTGAAATAGTTGACATATCATTTGATCGACAGTCTTAATAACTACATTTATTTTGTTCTCTTTCCTACAATAAAGTTCATAAATGAATAATATTTATTTTTTTCTGGCGCACGTTGATTAGGAGATTATTTCTACAGCAAAGCTTGTTTGCTTTGCAATAACCTGTAACATTACACAACTTTTTAATAATGCTCATTGTTAAATTTTTTTTATAAATTTTCTTTATTGTTTATTTATTTTATTATTAAATTTAATCATAACAGTATAAAATATATTACACGAAATTTTCTTTATTATTTATTTATTTTATTATTAAATTTAATCATAACAATATAAAATATATTACACGAAATTTGTTTCTTAGCTTTTTTAAAAAATGCATATTAAACGTTACTTAAAAAAATCATTACGGCAAAATAAATATTAAATTTATCGAAATACGATGAATTTTGAGGTATTAAAGAACAGCATTAATTAACAATGGTAAAGAAACGCATATAAAATATAAAATTTAAGATGTCATTTATACATTCATAACAACCAAATTTAAGTTCCATTAGAATGGCTAAAGAAATTACATATTATATATAGAGAGAGGCGTGAGAGTCCATTCTTTGAAAACGATGTTAATTAGAAATAAATCATAAACCTTTGTCGCTGTCGATAAACGCTAAACCAACTATTTAATTAATGCAACCTGGAAAATAATGTTTTTCTTAAGGAACGGAAATGATGGTTAAAGTGAAAGTAAAGAATCCAAAATTCCGCCGGAACCCATTTTAATAACATTGTGGTAATCGAAATGGCGGTTTGTACCTGTGCCACCTACACTCTCATACCGCTTGTCTGCAGTTATGGTTTCAGTTAAAAAGAGGATAAAGTGATGATAGAAAAGTGTTAAAAATAACTAGATTCTAAGCTTTCATCTCTCTCTGCCGGCCATTGTGATATTCATCAATAGCATTGGAAAAATAATTGATTTATTTTGAAAATAATATAAACAAAATCTCAACAGAAAGAAAGAATGATTAATTTATATATTTCTGACTTTTTCTCTTTATTTGCTGAATCGCTCAGGTTTTCATATGAGCTAAATATCTATTTTTTTAAAAATAAAATCTAGCTTTTACACTGTATAGAGTACATTTTTTAGGTTTTGAATAACTAATCGTTTTATCCAGTTATATAACTATGCAATCACTGATCTTATAATTTATCGCGTATATTTAGTTGTTTGATTCTAGCCACTTTCCCTTCCAAATCCGCTCCTAGGAGTTATCGTTTGAGTTCATTTTCAAATTAATATCTTATGCATAGCATTAAATTCCTCATGCTTTGTTCAAAAAATCATTTTGAAACATCAAATTCTGAAGGGTATTAGAACCTTGTTATTAATAGCTATATACTTATTCTTTTTACTGTGTGAATCAGCATTCTTAATGCAATCAAATCCCAAAACGGCATTAAACTATCTAAGTGACATATCTTATAATTATATTTCGACATCTGCTGTATCGCAACTACACTTTCTAATTCCTAATGAAAATTGAAACCTATGGAATATAGAAAAATAAAAGTAATTTCACATCTTTATTATCAACAATAGAATAATAGTTTAAGTTAAAATATTTTTAATAACAATGAAAATGATGTCAATTTCTTTATAACAGAAAAGCTTAAAATATGCTTTAAAATGAATAAGCTTTTAACTGTGAAATATGCTTAAATATGATCAATATATATCAAATCAAAATGGATTAATAAATTAGAAACAAAAGTAGTATTAAAAAGATTTTTTTTTTAATTTTTAAGATGATGTAAAACCATTTATTTGTTATAATAATTTTTGGAAATTACGATTTAAAAAATATGAAAATTTCAATTTTAATTAAAATTCTAATACAATTTTTTTAAATTCACTCCAAGGTACGCATTTTCATTTCCTACAATATATATGTGTCAAATTTGTTGGCTCTAAAACAGTCCTCAATGTGGAAAGTCTGCACATACTTTAATCTTTTTTAGTAATAAAGATTTTTTCGTTTTATTTCAAACTAGCCGCCTTTGGCGACCAGCCGGTTCGCCAGTATTACCGCTCGCTACAATTTTCAATTAAATATTTTAAGTAACTGGTCTCTTAAAGGATTCTCAAACAAAACATTTTTAATCTTCAAGTTTTGATAGCCATACCAAACTTATACTGTTTAGATCGTTTCGTTCAATTTACTATATATATTTTTCTAATTTGTTGTCATTTCCGGCAAAATTTCAACTTTAATTTAAAATGTAAATGATGAAATTGCAATTAATATTAAGATATTTTTTAACAAAACCAAGCGTTTTATTTTATTTATCATCATTATTGTTATTTATTAATTATTATTATTATTGAATGTGAGTATTGCAAACAGAATCGCTCGGTATTTAAGTCTTATGTTAACTACAAAATATTTTTCATCATTTATGTAATATCTCAAACAATATTTCAACAAAAATTTCTCAGATTCAGCATAAAATTCTGTTTTTAGTTTTGCTTTCAAAAGGATTGAAATGAAATCAATAATAATATTTTGTTCCGGCCTATAAATATATTTCAAAAATTATGAAATCTAAATTTAATGCAGTAAGGTATCATATTCTGAGAAATATTCTGGACACACCCAATTTTAAATAAATGAATGAATGTTTCTATTTTCCACGATTAGCTAAGACTTATTTATGAAGTTTTAAATGTTAAAAATTTAGAAAAACTCAACATTTTCATAATCTTAGGCCAATTAATCTTGAGAAACCTGCACGTTGATTGGTGTATTTTCTTTGAAGCGATCGATGGAAAATCTAAAATTAAACTTTTTATATTGAATAGTGATATTCAAATATACATAAATCAGTCAGTTTAAGTGATTGGAAATTAACTCTTAAAAGTCAGTGATTTAGTTGATTGGAAATTAACTCTATGACCACCATAAAATCTGTGCTTTCTCTTGTGGTGTATGTATTCTCCTTAATATCCGCTCGAATGAAACATCACATACAAAAATACTACATAGAACAAACACATAAAAAGTAAACATAACATTTCAATAGTTGCCAAAAACAAAAGAGAGAAAAATGCAATTAATAAGCAGACGATATTTAGAAAAGTAGAGATATTTAGACTGGAAAATGAAATTATCTAAAATTAAAAACACGCGCAGACGATATTTACAAAAGTAAAAATATTCAAACCTGAAAAGGAAAATATATGAGATATTCCATCAATAAATGCCATAAGTTTGTTTATATCTTCATTATTTTATGAGTCATTAAACATCAAAATGGTTCCCGGACTAAATAAACACCCAGTATAGAGAGTGTAAAAGATCTTAAAATAATTTTTCTTGAATTTATTTTTTAGAAAAAATAATATTTCATATTTGTTTCATTTCCTACAGACACGTGCCAAAAATTATATTTTTGCAGATTTCATTTCCAAAAAGATTTAATTTATTTTTAATTGGAGCTTTAATCAATGTGATGGCAACACTTTGAAAAAATCTAATTTTTCCCATGAAAGCAAAACGTGCTTAATCTTAATTTTTATTTTTTACGAAAAAAATTATTGAAAAACATAGTTAAAATATTTATTTAGAAATTCATTAAAAATAGAAATTTAATTTTAAGAATAAAACATTAGTATTATTTAAAAGATAAATTTTTGATCTTTAACTTCATGTAAAATCTTTTTTGTGCGGTAATATTTTCGGAAGTTATAAGAGAAATACGTCAAAATTTCGCCTAATTCTTAAATAAATAAAATTCTATTTAAAAATTCGAAAAAATAACCCCCAGGTGCACATTCCCGGCCTCCAAGGTATACACGTGCCAAATGTGGTAGCTGTAGGTTGAATAGTCTGGCCTGTAGAGCGCCAACACACACGCATACACACACACATTGAGCTTTATTATAAGTATAGATATATTTATATAATAACTCATTTCACTGCTGTATTCCCTATAATTGACTTACAGAACTTTAGAAAATTGAAACATTTTATTTTACCTTTAATAAAAAAAAATGATACGTTTTTTGAATTTTTTTACAAATTGATTTTTTGAATATTTCTGGAGACTCAGAGCCCTATGAACACGGAATTGAAAAAAAAATAGCCAAATTATTTTTCAAAGTTTTGAAATCCTTCTTCGTATTTATATCAATTTAGTTAAAACATATTGCGTGTACCGAAGAAATTTTTTCGTTGAAATGAATTCTGAAACTATCATAAAAGATCGTCATGAAAATGAGATGCGTGCAAATTAAAAGAGAGTACTCAGTAATAAAATTTTATGAAGAAGATAAAAATTAATCGAGTCTAGCTTACGAAAGAATGAATAATATTTTGAAAAAAATCTTTCACATTCAAATTATGTAACTGTATATTCCGCTTGCATTTTTTATATAACATTTAATAATACATTGTGTTAAATTGACTTCTAATAAATTCTGATGTTCTTTTATTGTAATAAGTCATTGAAGAATATTTAATAATCAAAAGAAATTACTCTGACATGTCCTAAGGCACACGGATAAATCTGAATGTCCAAAACTCCACGACAACATAAGAGGAACAGGATTGTCCTAAAGGCCATGATGAGCTACGGTACACCCTCTCCCGTCGGAAGCACATCATATCATCGGTAGATGATAGACAAACCCATAACATTTCTGTATTCAACAAGAGGGCAAGAGCCAACTACCATATCAGAAACTTTTCATCTCTATTTCTGAGGAGCCCTTTGGGTTGAAAGAGATCTGAATAAGGCTCCTTTCACTGTTTCTTTTTTGCTACAAGCTTATGCAGTTTTACTGAGTGTGCAAAAAATTATATCTATTATTATGGCTATTAAAAAATAATATTTTTGTAAATAGATTAATAAAAGGAAAAGCACTATTTAAAATGTAAATACAGAATATACTTTAATAAGTCAGAAAAATAATACCCAAACTGTTAAACATATAAGAAGTTTTAATAAGAAAATTAACTGCAGAACTGGGATGCACAGTGATTGCAGGTTTGTAATCGCATAAATGAATGCAGTTGGGATTATTATACTCTGATTCATTCGATTTGAATAGATTTTAGTAATATAGTTTTTAATCTTATTTTTTTCATTCTCAATTTTACAATAAACAATAGGGATTTGTTTTTTGGAAACAATCTTTTCATAATTTTGACTTATTTACTTGACGAATGCATAATTTATTTGATTAATTTTTTTAATGTACTCCATTGGCAATAAACGAAATCGTAAATCTTGCTCATAATTAGTGTGGGTAGTCACTTCAAAACTTTCTCTCATACTCAACCTTCCCATAGCCCAAGGTATGTATTCATGAATTTAGTACAAGGTTCAGAATGCCTTGAGCATTAGATTTACTCGTTTGTTTGTTTGTTTGGTTTTTCAGATTCTCATATGATTTTCAGAGAAACATCAAAAATATTTTTATTTCATCTTTGTAATTTTTGAATAAGTTCCTTATTCAAAAGCTTTTGGATCTTGCTTTTGCCTTTATTTTTTTGGGAGAAGAAGTTATATCTATTTTTATTCTTTCTTAAGTTTCCTTTTAACAGTTTACTTATACCTTAAAGCGCTATTTGCAGAAATTCTAAATTTTGGTAAACTATTCTTGAGAGAAACTTCAAAAGCAATGTATATTTTTTTATTTAAATTTAATATAATAATTTTTGAATTTTTCTGTGATTTTTGAACAACAAAGAAAGCAATCTGTTCGTTTCAAAAAATTTATAGTAGAGAATTTCATATTATTTATTAGTCGACAGGAAAGTTTGAGTCTATTTTATTTAAAAATTCTAAAATATAAATATTATATAAGGTTTCCGAAAATATAGTAGTCCCATCAAAACAAAGTGGATATCTTTTATATATTTTATAACTGCACTCATAATAAAAGTTTTCCTGGGGATTTTCTTTTCATTATCTCATGCATGTCATTTTTATTTGAAAATATTTCAATTTTGGAGTTAAATTTCTCGGTTTCAAATATTACTATAGCCCTTTCCCCTTGTCTTTTCTTTTGCAATAACCATCCAATATTTTATTTGATTTCAGCTATATAAATTCTTAGCAGTCCGCTATTAAATAAACTTAATTAGATTCATTACATACCTGTTTCATTATTTTAGTTAAAAAATAATACTTTATTGCAATCTAAATTAATGAGATATTGTATTATTTTATTATATTAATTAATGAGATATTTTATTTTATTGAAGGAGTTTACATTCCTTTCTAAAAGATTCAACTACTGAATAATTTTTAAAAATTAGTGATAATTTCTTTTCATATTTTAATTACTATAAAGTAGGAATTCATAATATTTTAATTTAAAAATTGATTGAGAGATAATTTCTTTCAAGGAAGGAAATACTATTTTTAAAGTAAATTTTCCAATTTATGTTGTTAAAATTTAGAAAAAATACGCTCAGGAAATACAAGAATTTTATTAATAAATTTGTGAAGCAGTTGTAATTGTGGAAAAATTTAATTGTTTCTAAATAAGTTTTTTTATTGCTCGCTAGTGCTAAAATTTTTATATCTATGAACAAATATTACAAATTCATTAGAAATCAGTGTTTGTAATATAAATGCGAATATATTAAAAAAAAATTTCATTAATTCCTTCTGTGCATATTCATTTATTAACAATTATGAAGATTACTGAATTTCATAAACATCCCTTTTTTTCCAAACTTCTATACCACACAGTAGTTTCCTTATGAAGTAATATTTAATTCAATTTAATTGATAACGTAATTAAATTTTGAAAAGTATTTTACTATTATTGCAACAACCAAATTTCAAATTTCTAACATATTATGATTCAAATTGAAAATAGGTCTCAAAATACCATTTTTATAAACTTGATATTTTTGAACATAATATCCTAGTTAAAACAAAAATAAGTTTGTAAAACACAAAATTAGTACTTGAAAGCCAGTACTTTTGTAGATGTTAACAAAATTGAATATTATTAATTTTTTTTTGGTTTGAATTTATCCATTTTAATAAAAATAAATATTTTCCTTTCAGAGAATCAGAAAATTGTTTCTTTAAGATTGTGTACCAATTTTAAGATTCAAAAAATGACTTTCCATACCCATAATCCCAGTTTCCTATCTTAAAACTAAAAAATATTTTGCATCTTTACAAAGCATGTAAAAAAATATCTAAGATCTTTCGGTTACTTGAGACGAATATTTCTCTCCTGAAAAGGTAAAAAATTTCGAACAGAGAAATAGAAAAGGCGGGGGGGGGGGGGGGGGAAAGAAAAAAAAAATAACACATAACTTTTTTTATGGAAAAAAGCTTTTGCGATTTTTTTTTTATGTTACACTGTGAAAGGTTCTTTTAACCCGCAAATTCTGTGCTGATATAGATGAAAATTTCTTTCCTTTAGATCCTAAACTAAAAAATGCTTATTAAAGAAATAAGATATAAATTTTATTTTTCTAATACGAAGCTAGACGAAAAAAATTAACGAGCTATTTTATTAGGAAGGTTTCAATTTACCAACTCTTTTAGTTGAAAACATTTTATTCTTCTTTAAATGTTAGATACAGATAAAAAAAATATTTTTCTGAAATTCTGTTTAGATACATATAAAGTATCAGAAGGAATACAGTTCTTTGCATTAACAAAGTCGGTTAAAAGTTGCTACAAAGGAATTTGAGAAAATTTATATAATGGGGAAACATCTTTTACAAGCAAATTTCGAAGTAAATTGATGGAGAGTTTTTTTTTTTTTAATTCTTCAAATTTTACTCCTTTAAAGATGAGCTGCTTAAATAAAATATCTTTCAAAAGTTTACTCAATAAGGTTTGTAATTTTTAGCATTTTTAATTGCATTTCATGTTTTCATTTTGAAGGAAAAAGAACTCTTTTTCTTTTATATCCATAAAAGATAAAGGAACTTCTATCAGTGCAAAAATAATCCTAGAATATTTTTACAGTATCTCTGTGGTTTTAAAAAGTTATTTTTTATCATAATTCGGCATATACACAAAACAATGTTATTTGTGTCATAAATTTATTTTTCATAAAAATCATTTTGCATAAAATTGTTGTTCAAAAGTTCATAACATATCTTTTAAACTATGCCACAGCAATTAAAGACAGGGTTTCCGATTGGAAATTTATGCAATGGCAAAACGTCACTTGTTTTACTGATTAGCATATCATCTTCCCTAAGAGAAATCTTCACATTATTTATTGTTAAACTTTGATTACAAATTAAAAGACAAAATGTGTTATTATTTGCAAATGCATTAAAATTACCAGAATAAGAATGTTAACCACTAATTGAAATGATTATTTTAACTTGAGGCATTAGGTTTGGTTCTGAAAAAATAATCGCTTATACACAGAAATATACAATATTTATACAGGAAATCGAGTTTGTAGTAAATCAAAGATTGATTAGAATACCTTTCAATGATACCTGCATACTACAAAATATTTAGCTAGTGCAAAAATAACTGAAGTTCTAACAAACATACAAATTTGATAAATTTTTATTCTTCCTTCGGTTATAATATTTATTCTATTTTTTGTTAGGTGTCGGAAATTTTAGGCTAACGTTTGTCACACAAGTTATTCCTAATTTTATTTAAAGCTAGAGTTAATAAAAAATTTCATTACATTTCACATTTTTTTTTTCACTTTTAAAAAGGGAAAAAGCTGCTGACCAAAAAGATATGCGAGCGACTGAAGACTAAAATAATTCACATGTCATAACTTGTTTCCAACTGATATTTGTGCCTTCCAGTCACCAAAATTCATTTCAGTTCATATGCGGTTTGCACATATTATTAGAATGCACTTTCTAAATAAGATATTAAATATTTTTATTCAAGGTATCCGACTATGTTCGGAAAGGATTTAAAATATATATATTTTAATATTTATATAATGTTTTTATATAAGGATAAAATGATGAATAAAAGTGAAATTATTTTATATATATATGTACTTTTTTGAAGAATAAGCATATTTTGATGTAAATTTTAGCATTTATTTACAAAAACTAGGATTGATCAAGAAAAAAAAGTGTTAAAGGTTTCATTTTTCTTTTCAACATCACATGTGTAATACATCTTAAGATTGTATATAACCATTATCTAAGAATTATATTCGAAAACAAATTTTTATGTTTAATATCTGAAATTATCTATAAAATTTTGGAATTTTTTCTAACAATATTTACACTAAACAATCATAAATCCACCTCAACAGCATTCAATATCAAATCTATAGTTCATTACATTCTAGCAACATAACGAGCACTAAGTACAATTTAATTATGATACCATAATTATTTTTTGAGATAAAACGATACTCGTATAGTAGAGTTATGAAAAAACCTTTTCTTCAAAAAACGCATTTAAAGTTTTTAAATGCTTATAAATAAGCGTGACTTACATATCAATAGTTTCCTACAACTTGACTTCTAATTAAAATAAGAACAAAAGAAAGATATCACAGGAAACAGAAGCGCGCCTATTTTTTAAAACAACAAAAAAATGCGACTTTGCATTCAAATTCGTGTTTTAAACCTAGTCGTATACCTTAATGGAATTTCTTAATACTTTTCATCCCCGAAACATAGTTTTAGACATTTGATTCATGCAAATTAAACTTTAAAATGACATCTTTTTTTTTTTTTCAGAAAATTTCCATGAAAACACGATATTTTTTATCCAAGGGATTACGAACGAATATCACAAAATCGTTCTCTTTTGTCTCTTATATGTTTGAAACGTCTTTCGTTTCTATAAGACATATATATGCCTTTATTATTAAAATCTAATTTATGTTTGCGTTTCCGAAAGAAAAAGAGATTAGTAAAATTTTCACAACATTTCTTCTTTATTTATATTTTATGTTATTCAAACAAATCTCATTTTGTTTTTCTTGCTTTCAGGACAGAGTATTGTTATAAATCTCCTGAATCATTTGCATGTAATATGCTAAAAAAACCTAGAGTAAAATAAAATATCATATGCTACATTTCTCAATTATATAAGTGCAAAAATGCATTAAGGATTTATGTAAATAATTTGTTTATTATACCACTAATAATCATTCCATCAATATGAACAACAGCAAAAGTAATAAATAATTAAATAAATTTTCTTTTTCAACGATAAATATAGTGATTTATATTAGATTTTACTAATATTATATTCTCTTTATATTAGATTTTATTGAATAAGAAAACAGTATTATTTCTTTTGACATTAATGCTCTTATTAGATTAACAAATTATATAAATGAATTAAAAATGTAGTGTAGATTCAAAATTTTATCTTTTCGTATTATTATTTTTTTTAATTTGCAAAGATCTTTGAATTTTAAAAACCAGTATATTATATTTTTTTCCAGTATTTTACAATTTTGCATTAAGGAATTTTTTTAAATGATTAGACATTTGAATTTTAACTAAATAAGTGAATTGTGTATTTTACCTTTGAAAATTTACTTCAAGAAAGATATTTTGCAAAAAAGTTTCATGTATCAAGTTAATCATGCAGTAGTTAAGCTAGTAGCTCATATAGTAGCTATTTATGGAAGAAATTAACATCTAGTTTTGGAGATATATCGAAGTTATATGGGATAAATCTAGATAATATGAATCGTGATGCGATGAAGAGGACGACACATGATCTGGCACCATCTCTCCAATTTTCCTCATCACACAAATATGAATTTCACATAGTATTCAGGTTTCAAAATTCAAAATTATCTGATCCTTTAACTGATCATAAAACTGATAGTTTAGTATTAGGTAAACTTGTGCCTTTTATAAAACCAAATACATTTCATTTCTTTATTTTATGCTTCCCTCCTATCTTTGAAACATAATGAAAATATGTTACCGCATTTTTTAAGAAAGAATTCCATTTGCGTAAAATTAAGATAAAGAAATATAAGAATGAGAAAAGGCTAAATGGTGGCAAAGTTTTCAACCATTGTTAATTCGTATTTTATTTCCAGAGTTTAATAGATGTTTTATGTATTTTTTTAATTCTGCCAATATTTGTTTTAAAACAGTTGTTTGATTCTGTTAATTATTAAACTTCAATAAAAAAAATTAAGATAATACTATATATTTATATCTTAAAAGTTTTCCTATTTGTCATAAGACAGGTAACTTATTAAGATCGTATTTTGTCTTTTATCATAGTTATATATCAAATAGATTATATGCTGAGCCATTTATAGAAAAATATATGAGGAATTCTGTCATAACATGTCACTATGAGTTTGGATATGAGTACCATAAATTTTTTTAATACATTCAATTTGATCAATTTCTTCGTTGCAATAAAAAAATAACAAAAAATACATTTATTGCTTTGCTTTAACATTACGATTTTATTAAGCAATAAACCAAATGAATATTAATATTTTTAAATTAAAGAAATTAGTTTGTTTGTTTGTTATTTTTTGACATTTGAGTTTAAATCGATTGCAAATTATTACAGAAAATCCAACCAATGATTGTGAGACGTCCAATAAGTAAGTATAAGTCCAATAACCTCGATAACAGAAAAAATATATTTTTTTTCACAAGAAAACGCGAAATATAAAAAATAAAAATGGAAGCGAAGATAAGATAGTTCACGCAAAAATCAACAGCGAACGAATGTGAAAGGATTGTTAAACAGTAACAACATTCGCTGAGAGATCACGCTGGAAATCAACACTTCAAAGAGAAAATTCCCTCAACAACTATTCTCGTGCATACGCCTCAGCTTTTATAGCTCCAGAATTATAGTCAAAATTCAAGTAGAGTTTATGAATCTTTAGTTTTGGTAGAGCTATCGTCAAAATTACCTAACATTTACAAACACAAGATTTTCGCAGATTTCATACAACAGTCTTTTACTCATAATCCATTAAAACGTTCTTGCTTACTAGAAGATTAACAGATTTTTCACAAAAAAGAATGGAATTAAATAGTATATATTAGTAACAATATATTACAGAATTTTTTTTTTCATTTATAGATTTTAAAAAGTTATATGTGTGTGCTTTCAGTGCTTATGAAAAATAACGATGGAGGGTTAATGATATAGAATATTTTTGGCGTATATTCCATTTTTATTTTTTATAAAAATTAACAGAATTTGAAATTTCTGAAACGCTAGAAAGAATCTTATATGAAGATTTTGCATACAAAGATTTGGACAACAATTGACATGACAAATTGGTTTAATTTATATATTAATATTCTCTTTTACAGTATAAAATGTATATCTTAAATCTTCCAATTGATAGAACAATAAAAATGATTTATATTTAATATTTTTATAAACCCTGTAGCAAAGAGTGAATATATGAAGTTTGAAATGATTGAAAATTAATAGAAACTTTTTGATTCAACTGTATCAAGAAAATAACGATTTCTCCAAACGCGTAATAAAGAGAGAAAAAATCTAAAGAACAAATACCAAATATAAGAGAATTTTTTAATATATTTCCAATCAAGCATTGGTATTTCTTTTATACTTATTCAGTATCTAAAAAAAGTTCTTTAAAGTTGAATTAAAATTATTTCTTCAAAAATTGAAATAAAATCATTCTTTAAGATTTAAGATTGAATAAGTTTTTTCGGGAATTTTCAAATTTTTAAATAAAATCATTTCTTTCGAAATAAGTGATAAATGTAGAGAAATGTATTGTACCTAGAAAAATGAAATTTTCAGTTAGTCCAAAAATTATTGATCATTTTTTTGGAGAAGAATCATTGAATAGTTTCAGGGAGTTGGATTCGCGTCCTTTTGGTTGTGAGTTCGAATCTGGTCGCCCAAAGACTCCCCGCGTGTTTGGTGACTGGTGCGCGTAATCTGACATGGTCACAAAGTCCTCCATGTCGAGAATAATACCATTGTGGGTACTGGATCAGGAGTGATCGGTCTCTGATTCAGATCTAAATTACGATCTGTGGATCAGTGTATGAAATGCATGAATGAAGTCTCCCCCTCCCCCCACAAAGAGGGTTGTGACGGGTGTGTAGCTAAGTCGTACTCTTGGTCCTAGATGACGCTACTGAAAAAACAACAGACGCACCCTTGGCTTAAAACCACAATGGACTTCTTAAAATCAATGAGCTTGTCTATGACTATGCAATTAGAAACAACAACAACAACAATGAACAAGCAGGTAATAGACAGATGACACAAATTGTTTCGCAAATGTTTTAAATTCCATAAATGGAATATTTTTTCAGCTAATTAAATAGGTAGTAAATGTAGAGAAAAATGCTATTTTTAGAAGATTGAAAATCTTTCTTTAGTCTGAAAATTATAGATTATTGTTTTTGGAAAAAGGCCATTTTTTTCCATGAAAAATGAATGGAAAGTGGTTTTATAAATATAAATAGAATGTAAATTTCAACCATTCTTGTCATTTTTTATTATCACTTGATTGATCTTATGCGAATATAAAAAGATTTGAAATAATATTTAAAAACTAAACCATATTATACGATCTCTATGAAAGTATTAGCAATTTACCTGTCGAATCGTTCGAAGTGGTAATACTTGGATGATTCAGTAGATGGTTACAGCCATTTCTAATGAAATTAAAGCTAAAATGAAGAATTTTCTTTTGCCTTTTCTGCTTTATATTAACTATTTAATTGCTCTGTCGGGTAAATAAAATAAAATTTATTTTTAGATACTTAGATTACTGAATGAATGATTCAAAATTATTTCAAGAGGTTTGCGAAACATATAAACTAAAGAATTCTACCCTCCATGCGATAGGCGTCTTTTCAAGAAGAAATTCATTTCAAATATTTCAAAAACCTAAAATATTTACATCTTTAAAGAGAGAACATTTAAATGAAAGATGAAAATATTTTTGAAAAATATATTCCTTATCTTTTATGTAGAAAAATTATTATAAATCCCGAAAGTAATTAAAATATGTAACCTCTAAAGTTGCATCTAATAAGATTCAGATGATATTCTGACTATTTAAAATTAGTTTTAATAACGAAATTTAATAACTATATTATTAAAATGATTTTTGTGTTTAATTATTTGATACTTAAATTACTTTTGGTATCAATATTATATAATTTTAATAGCATATAAATAAAAGAAAAAAAAGAAAAAAAAATGTCCAATTTCAATGACACATAATGCCTATTATTACACAAATTTATTTCATTAAATAATACATTTCATTGATACATATTAATTAAACAGAGGTGTGTGTCCTCATTAAATTTACAAAAATATTCAAGAATAAATTATCAGAAAAAAATCACATATATGTTAATTATTAATATTCGCATTTTCGCATAAAACCATCGAGATTGGATTCCTAAAGCTTTACCATACACTCTCTTACAAATCTATTGTGTATTATTAACCACATATCATTGACACAATTTTTACGAAATACCATATTAGAATGAGTTTTTAACGATTTTATTTCGCAATTTATTGCTGAAATGCAATCATTACACAAGCTCCAGCGCGCAGAATGTGCATTATGGATTTTTTTTCCAATTGATTGAACCTACTACACAGAACTACAACTGTTGCCATATTAAAACATACTAAAATTCATCTGTTCAAACGAATGCATTTTTGAGTTATTGTGTTTCAATGATTGCGAACAAACAGAGCAACAGATGGTTAAAACCTTGAAGACAGATATTTTCCATAGAGTACCAAATTTTATCCAAGCTCTCCTTGCTTTGTAGTTATCGCTCATTTCTACTGGAATAACAAAAAGACGGACTTCCTCTGAATGGATTTCTTTTAAAAGTTGTTAAAAATTTAAAAATACGGTGTTACAAAATCCATCCTTCCAACGTTCAAAGCGGTTGAGTTATTTTGTTTACAGAGAGATTTGTGTTTTCGAAATTGTGCTTATACTTTTCGGACTCAGGGGAACCTGAATTGTAGAGATACGCCAAGATCTCGAGATCAAATTTTTTTATGATTAGAATATACCTTTTTTTTTTTTTTTTTTTTTTTTGTATACTTCGTGAACTAAAAAGTAAAAAGGAAAAACTTCTTTTAAGACATTCACTTTCCGTTTATAAAACTAAACAGATTTTGTATGTGTGTATGTAGTAATTTTTAGTGTGATAAGTAATTTTAACAGTAAACAAACAAAATAAATTCATCAAATAAAGTTTTTCGCTCAATAATCATCGCATCCTCAATATTTACAAAGTATTCAAGTACAGGATATTCATCTTATTTTAAAGTTTAAAACAGTAGCAAAATTTTAATTTCCATAAAAACCAAAAATAAAACCCCTTACAAAAAAAACCCTTAAAAAACCTCATAAAAAACAGAAAAAGACTTTCTTTGTCAGATGTCCATAATCATTTGGTAAAAAATCTCAAAAATTTCATGGCTGAATTTTAGCATATAAAATCAGAAACTATAACATTAATTTCTATACATTTAATTATAACAATAGTTGGAAAACACAAAAATGTCTATCAGATAAGAACAATAAATTTATTCGGATTAATTAATTTGGAAATCTGGCTGCCAAAAATAGTGCTGAAATACGAAAATTAAAATGCTTAAAATATCCGTCACAGTAATTAAATAATGTTGTTGGATTGATAAAGGATTGGTTTTCGATATTACGAACAGATACTGTCTCAAATTCTGAAGCTTTTAACTGTATTGATTATTTCCAAAATACAGCTGAAAAGAACGAATTTTTCCTCAAAATGTTCTTTCCTTCTAACTCCTTGTTGTCTAAGTTTACTGATAGGGCAATTGTTTGAAGAAAAATACTATCGAGATTTTTGTTTACAAAAGCGCGAGAGAAAAATAAATAACATTTCTTTCTGGAGAAAGGAACTGATTTTAACTTTATTGATAGGAATAAAAGCTATGAACTTTAAACAAATCATGAACTTCTAAAAAATTTGGAGCAATTTGAGGATTTTTAAAAATTGACATGTGTTTTTAAATAGTGCAAATTCATACTAGACTTATGTTTATTAAAATGAATTGTTAGTCAACACGCTGTTTTAAATCGTTTAAAGCCATTTTTTCAGAAAACCCAACATAATTCTTACCAAAATCTGTATAAAATTAATAATTAGAGGTAGAATATATTTTTATCTTAATTTCTAATTATCAAAATTACCAAAATATATACATTTTTTTATTTTCAAATTTCTTATAAATTACTATGTACAAATTCATGAAATTTGTATATATTAATCATTTCAACGTAGAGAAATTTGATTTAAATAGAATAAAATTAATAAGAATTCTATTTGTATCTTTTTATTTCCCTTTTTTGCTGTATTACTTTCGATCACTACATCTGAAAAAAAATACAAATAGTACATAAAAAGAAACTAAAAACAAATAATTTAAGTAAAATATTAAAATATTTTTATCAAAAAACGATATTAGAAATAAAATCTTAACAGGGTGATTAAACCTTTTTTTATCAGACGATAATATAAATAAAATTCTAACAAAGTAATTAAACTACTTTTATTTATTTAAGTCATAAATTTTTAAATATTGTCATTTATTTCAATAAAAATATAAATAAACTAAGTAAAAGGTATCAAACTAGTTTTTGAATGAAACTGTCTTCCGTAACCCTATTTCAAAGAGTTTTATCTCTAGTACCGGATTACCGTAAACACATGATTACAATTTATCAACAAAAGTTTGAAATATTCTTCATATTTTGAATAGAATTTACTTTATGTTAAGGTTAAGAATTTATGAATAGCAGCCAGTAATGCGGCCGGTGCTAACGTTCTTTATTGAAAGCAATTTATCATAAAGCAGACAATTCTCGCCTTTAGAAAAACTGAAATTAGCTATGCAATTCAGAATCATCCATCTTTTCATACATTTTACATTCGGTATTGAAAGCCGAATGTAATCATGTGATATGAATTTTTGTCTGTTTCATTTTTGAAAACACTGAATCATCTGATATTGTTAAATTAGCAATTCTTGTATGCTTATTTACTTCGTGTATCTTGGAAACGGCTCTAACGATTTGGATCGAATTTTATGTTTAGATACCGTTTTGCTTTTTAACTTTATACAAGTGCTTTAAAAAAACCGCGATTTCACATACACAAAAACATTTTTATAAGTAACTATTATAGTCCAAGAGATGGCGGCCACCAGTCCAAACAGCACGTAAACAAACTGAGGTAAACATCCGAGTGTCAGCCAAAATCTTATAATTTTAATTAAGCAATTCTTGTAAAGTAATATATATATTAATTT